>CAUYQG010215629.1:0-56769 GCA_963574415.1 Tarsius wallacei | reverse complement strand
TTTTTTTTTTTTTTTTGAGTTGGAGTCTCACTCTTTCCCCCATGCTGGTGTACAGTGACACACTCACAACCACCCCAGCATCGACTTGCTGGGCTCTGGCGATCCTTCTGCCTCAGTGTTGGAACTATAGGCGTGCGCTAGCACACCTGGCTAATATTTATCTATCTATTTATTTATTTATTTATTCATTCATTCATTTCTTTATTTTAGAGACGAGGTCTCGCCAAGTTGCCCGGGCTGGTCTCAAAGCTGCGGGCTCAGGCAGTCCACTCGCCTCGGCCTCCCAAAGTGCTGGGATTACAGGCTGAGCCACTGAGCCTGGCCAAGTTGAGGTCTGACAGTCACCCAGACTGGAGTACAGTGAAAAGATCACGGCTCACCACAGCCTTTATCTCATAGGCTCAGGCAATTCTTGCGTCTCAGCCTCCTGAGTAGCTGGAGCTACAAGTGTGTGCTCTTTTTTTTTTTTTTTCGAGTTGGAGTCTCACTCTGTTGCCCAGGCTAGAGTGCAGCGACATGCTCACAACCACCGCAGCCTTGACCTGCTGGGTTCAGGCGATACTTCCTGCTCAGCCTTCCAAGTAGCTGGAACTACAGGCACGTGCTACCACAGGCAGCTAATTTTTAAATTTATTTTAGAGATAAGGTCTTGCCAAGTTGCGCAGGCTGGTCTTGAACTCAGGCAATCCTCTCACCTCAGCCTCCCAAAGTGCTGGGATTATAGGCGTGAGCCACCATGCCTGTCCCTCCCCCCGCCTTTTTAAATGTTTTATAGCACATGCCCAGCTAAGTTTTTGATTTTTTAGAGACAAGTTCTCACTATGTTGCCTAGGTTAGTCTGGAACTTCTGGGCTCAAGTGATCCTCCTCCCTCAGCTGCCCAAAGTGCTGAGATTATAGGCGTGAGCCAGGGTGCCCAGCTGGGTGGGGTTCTAATTATGTATTGTGCTGAAAAGGCTGCTTCTCAGTGCTTTGAGCATTGCATAGTTCCTCCTGTGCATGACCCTCTAGAAAATTTAAGGACATTGTTATCAGTGAACATCACCAGGGTTTTCTTGAGTTGTAGTTAATTTTTAATTACTATTCTTGCATTCTTATTTGCAAAAATACTTTTTTGAGCCTGTGTTTTGTGATTGCTGATATTGTGTGTGATTGTACCACTTTGGTTAGTACTTTGTCCTTCAGCTCTTTGTAATTACTGAATTCTTTTTTTACTAGCAAGAGAGAAGTGTGGGGTAAAAAAAAAAAACAAATTTGAGAATCATATTAATTTGATATTTGGATCAAACTTACCTGAAGAGTTTGTTTGTACTCACCTTCTCCTCTCCCTTCTGTAATTCCAACCAAGTCCTATGTGACCCAACTCTCAATCCCATTTCTCTCAGTACATCCTGCTTGCCATTGGTCACTTCCATCAGGCTTCCACCACTTTTAACCTCCTAGATGATTATCCTGCCTCTTATGATCATCCTAAGTCGCAGCTCTGAAGATGTTACTCCCTGGTTGGTGAAAAACTTTCAGTGGTTTCCCATTGTCAATGGAACAAATTCAAATTGTTTTGAATGACTTGAAGGCCATCCAAAATCTGGCTCCAAATTCTTTTCCTAGTGTTAGCTTTTGAAGCAACCTTCAGTCAGTGCCTACTTATTCAAATTTGAATCTCAGAGCCTTTCTTCTCTCTACCCATCTAAATCCATTGCTCCCTTCTCATGGTTTGCTGGCACTTGGCTCATAAACAGCTACCTGTTTTCTCTAAAATCAGTGCTTACCACAGAATTTGGCCTATAGTGGCACTCAAATATTTTGAACTGATGAATGTGTGTGTGCATGGATACACAGGCTGGTCATTTACTTTCAGATGTATCTGACTGTATTATCCCGTTCAACTTCTTGTTTCCTTAAGCAACTAAGGGAAGACTGTCCAGTGCCTTAAAAACATGTATTTTATTTTCATCTAATCTTAAAAGGAGAAGGTGTTAATTTGGCATAACTAATTTTAATCCATGCTAATTATTGGAGATTATGAGTCGTTTTCAAGGTACTCAGACCATCTATTTCAAGTGGAGAAAGGTGACATTTTCTAAAGAAGACTTCCCTATGTTGGCCTAAAACACAGCAAAAAGACCCCCCCACCCAAAAAAAAGAACGAAAGAAAATCATACCAAAATGATAAAAAGTAGTTTTGTTTTGCAAAGGTGATAAAATGATGGCTATTATATCTTCTTCTGTTCTAATTTTCTATAAATCTGTTTAATTACCTTTTGGTGGGTACCTGTGGGTCATGTGATTATGTATGTGGTCTTATTTTTCCATTTTTTGCATATACTATAATGTGCTTGCTTACTGTTTTTATAAAAGATAAGTTTTGGTCGAGCTCAGTGGCTCAGCCTGTAATCCCAGCACTTTGGAAGGATGAGGCAAGTGATTGCCAGAGCCCGTGGGTTCGAGACCGGCCCGGGAAGCTTGATGAGACCTGTCTCTACAATAAATAAATAAATAAATAAATAGCCAGGCGTGGTAGCAAGCGCTTGTAGTTTCGGCTGCTTGGAAGGATCGCTGGCGCCCAGCAGGTTGATGCTAGGGTGGCCGTGAGTGTGCCACTGCACTCCAGTCTGGGTGACGCAGTGACTCCACCTCAAAAAAAAAAAAGAATAATTAAAGATAAGTTTCATTTTACAAAGTTGTATGTATACTGTCTGATGCCAGGTAACAAACTTAAAAAAAACCTAATGCGTTTTAAGATAAACACTAAACGATACAGCTAAACATAAAGGCAGTTTGTGAGGACATTAAACTGCATCCAAATGGATCTGCTTTCTCAGACTGGGTGGAGATGAGTCATACTGTGGGCGTCACAACTTCTTTTTCTTTCTTTAAGAGTAAAAAATACAATTTGCTTTACTTTAATAGAAAAAAATGCTTCTTTAAGGAGGGTGGTAAAAGACATTGATTTAACTTTAGCTTTACAACTTTACAACGTATGGGCTCTGGAATGTAGCTAATGGGGCAGAGGTTCCCTGGGGACAATAGTCGTCTCATCTAATAGAGGTAAAAGATTAAACATAAACCTGTCCCTAGAGAGAAAAAAATAAATGAATAGAATAATTGGCTCAGGGACCTTGTGGCACCTGGAAACAGATGCTGCCCGCATACCTGGAGTACATTGTTAACAGATCTATCTAGTAGCTCTGCAGAATGCCCAGGAGATTGTGTCTGGTTTAGAGGAGCCGGAAGGAGTCTGTTACTCTCCAAAATGAAGGTTATAAGTTGTACAAGGAGCCAGGCTGCCCAGTCCAGACGCCAGGCTCTATGGATCCAGAGAACACAGTGGGTCTGGTAAGTCCCAGACAACCATGTGACAGGGCTTCTTATCACAGGACTGCTTTGTGCAAGGGATTCTACCTATCCTCAGTGTTGCTCTGGACTCTTGCTTCTTCTGGACTCTTCGAGAGGAGAGGCATGAGGGTATTGCCTTTGAGTATTTGCAAAGTAGGCTTTGCTTTTGTTTTGCATTTTAGTTACCCTGCAGTTGACCTGCCCTTCCATCTCAGTCTTTTCCTCTCCACTGTCAGTGTCATTAGAGGTTAAAGGAGAATGGTTCAAAATCATTTAGAATATAGTTTTTTAAAATCTCTGAAAATGATTCAGTGATGATGTCAGGGTTTTATCCTTTCTCTGAATGTAAACAAAATTTCATTCTTAATTATAGACAACTTAAATATGTATTTAGAGCAATACTGGGTGTGGTGACTCACGCCTGTAATTCCAGCACACTTTGGTGGAGGACAAGGCAAGAGGATTGTTTAAACCCAGGAGTTCGAGACCAGCCTGGGCCACATACAGTGAAACCTTGTCTCCACAAAAAGTAGAAAAGTTAGTTGGGTATGGTGGCATGTGCCTGTAGTCCCAGTTCCTTGGGAGGCTGAGGCAGAAGGATTGCCTGAGCCCAGGAGGTGAAGGCTACATGAGCTCACCCAGAGAGTAAGATCCCGACTCAAGAAAAAAAGAAAAATCTTATAGCAGCAAAAAAGAAAATAAATATGAAGGAGAATTAGTATAATTAATATGCTATTAATTGATGTACTAAGTTATCATAATTAACGTTTTAAGTATATTAGACATGATTTTTCTAAAAGAGCATTAAAATACTATTTCTTCACAAGATAATTTTTCTTGAAATAAACTGAATCATTTAGTCTGGTAAACATTTATGACTTTCTCCTGTAACATCAGAAGAAAAGGCACATTTCTCTCTTTTCAGGTTTTTTTTTTTTTGAGTCAGAGTCTCACTGTTGTCCAGGCTGGAGTGCAATGTCACGCCCACGGCCACTGTAGCCTCAACCTGCTGGGCTCAGGCGATCCTTCCTCTTCAGCCTCCCAAGTAGCTGGAACCACAGGCGCACGCCACCATGCCTGGCTAATTATTTTGGTTTATTGTAGAGACCAGGTCTCACCAAGTTGCCCAGTCTGGTATTGAACCTCTGGGCTCAGGCAGTCCTGACGCCTCCGCCTCACAAAGTGTTGAGATTACAGATGAGCCACCACACCTGACTAGGTACTTTTCTTTAAAGGGAAGCTCCTTCCTATTATAGAAATTTATTTATAATCAATTTTTGCAGTCAGGCTTGATGGCTCACACCTGTAATCTCAGCACTTTGGGAGGCTGAGGAAGGGAGGATTGCTTGAGACCAGAAGTTTGAGATCAGCCTGGACAACATAGTGAGACCCTGTCTCTACAAAAATAAAATTTTGAAATTAAGTTCCCCCAAATAAAGAAATTTAGAAATAGTTTCACATTCTATAGCAGTATATCTGTCTGTTAAAAAGATCTTGCTTTACTAATCTTAAAATGTTCTGACTAGAGCAGTCTCTGAATGTAGGAGGAGCAGTTCTTTCTTTTTTTTTTGAGTTGGAGTCTCACTCTGTCGCCCAGACTGGAGTGCAGTGGCCACTCCCGGCCACCACAGCCTCGACCTGCTGGGCTCCGGCGATCCTTCCGCCTCAGCCTTCCAAGTAGCTGGAACTACAGGCGCGCGCTACCACTCCCGGCTGATTTTTTGATTTACTGTAGAGATGAGGGTTCGCCAAGTTGCCCAGGCGGGTCTCGAACCCGCGGGCTCAGGCAATCCACTCACCTCAGCCTCCCAAAGGCGCGGGATAACAGGCTGAGGCACCGAGCCCGGCTGCAGTTCTTTCCAATACAGAGGAGAGTAAGGGTGACATGATCGTATATTTGACCTCAAAACATTCCAACAGAGGCAGAGGTAGGAAGATCACTTGAACCCAGGAATTCAAGGTAGCAGTGAGCTATGATTATGACACTGCACACTACCCTGGGTGACCTGTCTATTAAAAAAAAAAAGTAAGCCAGGCGTTGTTGTTCACGCCTGTAATCCCAACACTTTGGGAAGCAGAGGCGAGAGTATTGCCTTAGCTAGCATGGTGGCACA
The DNA here is from genome assembly GCA_963574415.1 of Tarsius wallacei. Lineage (NCBI taxonomy): Eukaryota > Metazoa > Chordata > Mammalia > Primates > Tarsiidae > Tarsius > Tarsius wallacei. Next base: position 51,320 of record CAUYQG010215629.1, on the reverse strand, counting down.
TGCCTGTAGTTCCAGATACTTGGGAGACTGAGGAGGAAGAATCACCTGAGCTCAACAGGTTAAGGCAGCGGTGGCCTTGACCGGGCCACTGCACTCTAGCCTGGGTGACAGAGACTCTGACTCAAAAAAAATAAAAATTAATTAAAAATTTAAAAAAATTAAGAATGTTTATATATTAATAAATATTACATTTAATTTATTGTGAAAGTAAACTTCAGTATTAATTAATATTCAGGTAATTTAAGAAACTGACCTTCACATCTGTAATCCCAGGTTTATACCTGTAACCCCAGCGCTTTGGGAGGCTGAGGCGGGAGGATTACTTTGAGCACAGAAATTTGAGACTAGGCAGGGCAATATAGCAAGACCCTGTCTCTATTATTTTTTTTAAAAAATCAGCTCATATTAATAACAGGACTTGTTCTTTCTAAAATCCAGCAAATGTTAATCCTGACTTTTAGTTCGACTGTAATAGTGAGGAGAGATCAACACATTGTTAACTGCTGCCTGGGTTTAGATTGTGGATTTTATTTCATACGGATACTTTGGGCACACCTGAGATTTTGGGTGGAGAAAAAACACACTCATACACTGGAAAACCACATGGAACAAACAAAAAGAAAAGACTACCGTGTTTTTGAGAATTATACTATGGCTAAATAGAAAGCTTGGCCTCAGAGATCTATGAGTTTATCATCTGACTAAACATTTTGGGGGAATATTTCTTTTTCACAAAGCATTTGGTGTCCGGGGCCTCCTTTATTCCTCAGCAGTTATGGAGGGACAAGGAATAGGGCCCTTCAGCAGGTGAAACCATGTGTGTCCCACCTTCTCATGATGGAGGATAGAGAGTAACAGAAATTGTGTGCCCCAGATGCCCGTTTCAGGATTCAGTTTTACTCAGTGGGAAGAATTTAGGCTCTTTTATGCTTGTCGTTTACTATATCTAGGTATGCTGTAATAGATTTAAGCCACTTTCCTTAGATAGTTACATTATAACAGTCCCATGTGTCCTGTTTATATGCAATATTTAGGACATTTGGGATATAGTAGTTTTCCAAAGTATCACTATAAATTATGTTTTCATTGATCTTAGGCTAGACCATCAATTGCTTGCCAGTTGTCTTCCATTATTAGCTTAAATTGTATTTTTTAGTGTGAAAATGAAAAAGCGATGCTCTTGTTTTCTTAAGAGTTTGGCTGAGTTTAATGATTTAATATTTTGGCCCTATTTCCTAAGGTTTACACATATATATTTTGTTTCATCAATTGAATTCTATATACCTGGAGGCCTAGAATTATAGAGCTAAACATATAGTCTTTTGTTTTTTAATATTTTACTTAATACAGAGAAGTACTAGGATTCATTTTGATAAAGCCATGTACTGTTGCAGAAGCTTTTATTTTTTTTTTGAGTCAGTGTCTCTCACTCTGTCACCCAGGCTGAAGTGCAGTGGCACACTCATGGCCACCGCAGCCTCGACCTGCTGGGTTCAGGTGATCCTTCCGCCTCAGCCTTCCAAGTAGCTGGAACTATAGGCATGCGCCACCAATGGAATCATTTTTAAGAGGATAAAATAAATGTTACCCAGAGATAAGCATTAACATTTTGGTGCAAATCATTTAAAACTTCTTATCTCTCTTTATGATTTTCTTTTTAACAAAAACATGGTAGTCGTTATACCTTATTTTTCTGTAGCCTAATTATCTTTCTTTATAGAATGGACTTCCTGCACCATACTGTAAATGGGAGAATTATGTTTCTTTAATATAATGTTCTAACTGACCTGTGAATTTCTTCATCTATGGGTAGGTAATACTTGTCAGTTTTCCATGCAGAATGTACATGCCAATCAAGGAACTTTTTTGAGATGCTTTCAACTGCGAGTACCAAAACTTAATTAAATGTGCCTTAAAACATAAAGCCACTTAATTATTTCACATAATAATCAGTTTAGTTGGAAGGCTCTGTGGTTGCTCACTGGTTTAATAATGTTATCAATGATCTAGGTTCTATCTGAGCTTCTATTTTGCCATTCTTACTGTGTCAACAGTTTTTTCTTCATGGTCACAAGGTGGCTGCCATATGACCAAGCTTCCCACACCAGCTTCCTAAGCAGAAAGGAAGGAACAGCGGCAAAGGAGACTCTTATTCTCTTCCTGATCAAGGAGGAGCTTCCAGGCCAACTTGCTCTTAGTAAGTTTGTAGAGTGATTTGCTTTAATTCTTGCTGTAACTTCACCTCATTGGCCAGGCCATGGTCACTTACCTCACTCTTGGATCATTCACGTACAAGGACTGGGATTGCTTTGCCAGCCCTTAGACTGTTCACTGATAAAGAGGCTGCTTGCTTTGAGATACTTATACCAGTGTTGCTTTGTTCCTCAGGGCCAGGCATGTTGCTCCACCACAGTATTAGGTAAAGTTTATAGCAAAGGAGGGGGATCGGATTGGAGCGAAGGTTAGCTTTCACCATGCTAGCATGAGAATATGTACTCTGAGAAGAAATAAAATATTTAAGACTGTATTGAGATTCATCTTGGTACTTTTTACATAAACTTCATCAACACAAAGTTCTTATAAAAAGTACAGACATTCATTTATTTATGATGATGTTAAATGTAAATTATTGTGTCAGTTACTCATTACTTTCTAAAGATAGAGCTCAAAAAACTTATCAATGGAAGTAAAAGAATAATGCCTCAACAAAGTAAAACCAAATGAACATGAAAGAATGTAATTACACATGACATCTCATGAGATCCTAAAATTTGACCCAATGTCAACAAAGTGCTGGACCATTGATGATGGTAGAATGTATCATTCATCCTCAGCTAACTAGTATATAAACTCAATACAGACCTCACTGAGCCTTCTAAACAAGGGCATGACTTAGACGGCTCACTTGTTATTAACTCTGTTGGATGATAGAATATACAGAAGGGCGACCGATGTAGTGTGACCCTAGGCCAGACTGCCTGAGTTCTAATCCTTGTTCAGCTCATTGTCTTATATGAAACTTGGTTTCCTCATTTATAAAATGAGAATAATAATATGGACCTGATAGAGTTGCCTCATTGATTAAATGAGTTAACATATGTAAAGCATTCACTAGGGCTGTGTGCGTTTTAGTTATGTCATTGTCATTGATGTTAAATGTGTCAGTATTTAAAATCTTACACAGCGTATTCATATTATTTCATGATCTCCTCACTGCAACTCTTTGAAGTAGGAATTTCCACCTTCATTTTACAGGTGAAAACATTATACTTTTATGTCCTGATTGTGTATGAGTCCAACATTGCTTGAGTTTGCCTTTTTAGCTTTTTGAATTATAAATTTATAGTAGAAGCAGAAATTGTAATATTCATGGAATTGGAATTTACACGTTCTTAGATGATATGGTCCATAAGATTGCATTAAGAAGGAGAGAAAGGAATGATTGGTTAATATATGACAAGCATCCTTGGAGTTAATTGTACTCAATAAGAATAATTAGGTTGTTCATTCACTGAGTTAAATTCTTGGAATGGGTTTAGCTACATCTAAATCTAGTTATGCCAGTTTTGGTGCAAGAGTGAAAATGTAGGTAAAGATCATGGTACATTGTGTAACAGTTTCCTGTGCTTTAAATATATTCCATGGCTGTGGATTTTGCATCTGTGATTGATAGGTCTTATTGAGGAAAAGCGTCTTTATTCTGGTGAATGTGTGTTGACAAGATAAGAATGCCAAACTTGGTGCATCAGGGAACCTAAGGTCAGTAGAATATTTGGTAGGTTCAATCTGATGCAGGAGGGCCACAGGCAAAAAGAGGTATCATCTGACTTTTTAAAAACTCATGTTCAAAAGTAGAAGCATTCACTATTATGAAAATATATGTTTAAAGAGGGTGGAATGGCTTTACATCCGATATTTTATAAGTCTTTTCTAAAGTTTACATTGAAGATAATGCTATTTTAACTCTATTTTTTGCCATAACATCTAGCAGAAGGACCAACCAGTCAATTAAGGAATTTTTTTCACAGTTGAGGAAGTTTTTGCAGAATGCAGCAAGAGGCTTAGTGACAGGAACTGACTATTTAATAACAGAGCAAATTGCATCAAGATGGCCTTCTATGGATCTAGATGTCAGGTAAAGGAAACCATTCTCATTAGACCTAACAGAGTTTTAGGTGATGGTCTGGAGTCTTTTGAAATGCATCAGACCTGGATGTTCTATGGCTGGCTCTGGGTATCATCAGGGGCATAAATAGAACTTGGAATAGTTATTGCTACCCTGAGACTGGCACTCAGAGAAGAAACTGGTTTGCTGGGTTCATATCCAGCCTGCATTCTATTACTGCCTACTCCTGGGCCTTGACAGTCTGAGTTCACTTTTCTCTGTGTTCATTCTCATGCTTGACTAAGTCACACCCAGCAATTTGTTCTGTCTGGGCAGAGAAGCAGGTCAGAGGTGCCATTTGAATACACAGATAGGCGGATAAAGTCAATGGATCAAGTAATATACTATTATGGAAATACATGGCGTGCATTTTGTCTTTCTTTCACAAACTTTTAGGTTCACTCAGCATAGGACACGTTGGGAGGTGTCACCGGAGCGTAAGCATGTGAGAAGCCACATATGCATATGTCAGTGTGACTCTAAATTCTGCTTTCACTGTTGTACTTAGGGCTTGAAGTAAAGCTGGTTTTGGAGGTCTGGGAAGCATTGCTGGTTCTTTTGGGGTTTTTAAAGGTTTTTTTAGTAGTAGGAGTCTGACTTTGTCACCCAGGATGGAGTACAGTGGCACGCTCACGGCCACCACAGCCTCGACCTGCTAGCTCAGGTGATCCTTTTGCCTCTCAACCTTCCAAGTAGCTGGAACCATAGGCATGTGCCACCATACCCAGCTAATTTTTTTTTTTGATTTGTTGTAGAGACATGGTCTCACCAATTTGCCCAGGCTGGTCTCAAACCCCTGGACTAAGGCAGTCCTCTCGCCTCTGCCTCCTCAAGTGCTGGGTTTATAGGTATGAGCCATCGTGCCCGGCTTTGTTGGTTTTTATGTTTCTCCTACATAAGACTCAGATGAAAAGTTCCCAATTCCAGGGACATATGCCCATTGTTTCACTGTAACAAGATTCAAAAGATCTTTGCAGAGTCTACAGTAAAAAAATACTAGCAAGAATTTTAATTACTTCTGGTAAATGCAAGTATTTATTTTTGCAAGCATATTTTAAACTAAGCAGGTCGGGCACGGTGGCTCACAGCTGTAATCCTAGCACTTTGGGAGGCCCAGGTGAGAGGATTGCTTGAGCCCAGGAGTTTGAGACCAGCCTAGGCAAAATAGTGAGACCTCGTATCTACAAAAAATTTAAAAGCCTATTAGCCGGCTTGGTGGTGTGTAGATAATTCTAAACATACACTTGCACCCTCAGTCCCCCCAGTTACTTGGGGGGCTGAAGCAGAAGGTTTGCCTGAGCCCAGGAGCTTGAGGCTGTGGTAAACTGTGATTATGCTGCTGTACTGCAGCGTGGGTGACAGAGTACAACCCCAACTCAAAAAACAAAAATAAAAAATAGGCAAAATCAGACCTTAGGGAGATATTTATCAGAAAATATTCATTTACCTAAGCAACTAGTATCAAGTATATGTCCTAGAAAGTTCTTCTTGGGGTTTAACTTATACACCTGGGATGGATTGGTACCATGTACTTCTAATCTGTGTAACTTGTGGGAGGTCAAGGTGATTATCATTATTTGTAGTCATGTTCTATAAAGTTGCCAGCTTTGAATTAGCACCTAATGAATTATTTCTTACAGGGGAAATACAGGGTTAGGTTCCTGCAATTCTCTGGTCACACATTTTTGACAACTGATAATACATAACCTTGTTTTATGTTTGCTTCCGTTAAAGATACCTTTTGTGTGTAAGGGAAAAAAACTCAAATTGCTTTTCCTCTGCCTCTCACCACCAACAATAATCAACACAGAAGACTTCTGTGACAAAAATGTGGGGGCTTCCCCAAACACCAATCAAACAGTCAGTTCTGCAGCAGAGGCTAACGGAGTGTCCTCCAATTCAGTTCTGACCTTGTCTGCTTGAAGATAGCAACAGATCCCACAGGTTGAGGGTTCAGTCCCTGAGGCTCTACCCTTACCCCTAGATGAGAGCCACAAGCCTAGGCCTCTGGAACTTCTGACATACTTCCAGTTGGAATTCCCATGACCCCATCTTGGGATTCGACAAATTTGCCAGTATAGCTCATGAGCTCAGGGAAACCCTTATGTCTACTGGTTTACTATAACAAATATTACAAAGGACACAGACGAAAAGATGTGTCGGGCAAGGTATGGGGAAAGAGGCTCGTAGCTTTTATGAGCTCCCTGGACATACCAACCCTCCAGGAACCTCCGGATGTTCAGCTACCTGGAAGTTCTTCGAACCCAGTCCTCTTGGGCCTTTTATGGAGACTTCATTGTATAGGCATGATTCACGTTCGTGTAGAAATGCAATTGGACAAAAAGGGTGTTAACTCAAATGATACACCGAGTGGGAAAACTTAGTAAGGCCTGTCCAGAATTTTTTTTTTCTGTCTGCCTGTGTAACATTCTTTCCCCGAGGGTATGGGGCAGGATCCCTTCTGAATTGAGAGTCTTATGGCCCACAATCAGAAATGCTGGGTTCATCCTGGAGCTGGTGGAATAAAGGCAGGGAAAGGTCAGAGAGAGAGAGAAAGAGAGAGAGACAGAGAGACAGGGGGAGAGAGAGAGAGAAAGACAGAGAGACAGGGAGAGATTGAGAGATTCTGTTGTTGGAGACCTGTGTCTTTTTTCTTTCTTTCTTTATTGTAGAGACAAGGGCTTGACATATTGCCTAAGCTGGTCTCGAACTCCTAGACTCAGAAAATACTCTCACCTCAGCCTCCTACAGTACTGGGATTACAGGTGTGAATTATTGCACCCAGCTGGAGGTCTGCTTCTGAAATCCAGAGTACAACATTATAACAAAAGACTGTATAAAGGGCAATGGTAGTTACGAGTCAGGAACCATGGATGGGTGAACACCTATACATATGCTTATATGAAATGTCTTTCTATATCACACCTTATTTAACATATATTTTTGATTTATTCACATTGGCTCTGTCTGTAGCACTCGAACTCATGTCTGAAGAAAGCTTATTGAAGACATGTATATTTTGGTAAGACACATAATCTTGTGCTTAGGAATACTATACAACATTTCAGCACTGGAGACCAATTTATTTTTTATTTTGTTTTATTTTGTTTTTTGAGTTGTAGTCTCACTCTGTCGCCCAGGCTAGAGTGCACTGGCACACTAACAGCCCCTACGGTCTCGACCTGCTGGGCTTAGGTGATCCCTCTGCCTCAGCCTTCCAAGTAACTGGAACTACAGACGCATGCTACCATGCCTGGCTAATTTTTGTGATTTCTTGTAGAGATGAGGTCTCACCAAGTTGTCCAGGATGGTCTCAAACCCCCAGGCTCAGGCAATGTTCTCACCTTGGCCTCCCAAAGTGCTGGGATTACAGGCTGAGCGGTGGCCTTAGTTTATTTTATTTTTTAGTTAGAGTCTCTCTCTGTAGCCCCGACTGGAGAGCAATGGCACCCTCACCGCCACTGCAGCGTTGATCTACTGGGACCTGGTGATCCTTCCACCTCAGCCTTCCAAGTAGCTGGAACTACAGGCGTGTACCACCACGCCTGGCTAATTTTTTTTTTTTTTTTAGTTTTTATTGTACAGTTGAGGTCTCGCCATGTTATTCAGGCTGGTTTCGAACTCCTGAGCTCAGACAATCCTCTCACCTCCACCTCCCAAAGTGCTGGGATTATAGACGTGAGCCACCCTGCCTGACTAGGAACCAATTTAAAGAGTGAAATTGCAAACAAAAAGCACAAAAATACAAAATGTGGCACTAGTAGACTGCAAACAGGACACTTGCTTAAAGTAGGAAAGTCGAAAACAAGAGGCAGAGTATCACCTCATCCAGTCTCTGCTGGGAACATGCACATTGGGCAACTCAGATTTTTCCCTGCTCTGTGTGTAACCATGAATAACCACAAAAGCACTGTGAGTATTGCTTTTGAGGTTACAAATACGTTTCAGCGAGTAGACTAAGGAAGCATGAGGTTTTTTTAAAAAAACTTTAAAATTTTTTATTTTGAAATTGTGGGGTACAATTCAGGGTTAGATATACAAATATTCATTACGCAGTTACCCTTGTTGATGAGGTGTGCCCCCCCATCCCCCAGGTAGATATCGACTACTGTCAATCCCGCCTCCCCAACCCCCTCACTTTCCTGCTACTGTCAATCCTTTTCTTATAGTATTATAATAGTTGTTCCAGGTCCACTTATGAGTGAGAACATGTGATACTCAGTTCTTTGTTTCTGTGAAAGATCACTCAGGATTATAGACTCTAAGTTCATCCAGGTTGCTGCAAAGTTCATGATTTTGTACTTCTTTTGGCTGCATAATATCCCATTGTGTATACATACCACATTTTTTTTTTATCCATTCCTCTTTTGATGGGCAGCACGGTTGGTATGAATTCTTAATAATGAGTATGACTATATTCTGTTGTGGAAATAACATACAAAATTCAAGTCTTCATCCTCTTTTGGGTAATCCAAATTTATAATGATAGCACTCAACCCATGCTTAGCAGTAATTTTTCACAGAGTGCTGATAAGGCAAGTTTCTTTTCATATAGAGAACTTGCCTTTTCAAATTTAAATCACAAAGCATGAGACTGGAGATTCAAAGACTTCACAAATCTAAATTAATAATAAGTACATAATATAAAATATAAGTAAATTAGCAATATAAATATAAAATAAATGTAAACATAAATTAATAAAATAAGAACTTTATTAAAGAAGGATCGGGTCAAAATATTTGTTTTTGTTTCCAAAGGGAAAATCCAGAGAGAATTGTGAAGAGCGGATAGTTCTAAACACACACTTGCTTACTCATACACACTCACAGAGACACACACATCGAATCCTCTGCCATTGTTCTATGGATGCGGAAAGTGATCAGAGTGTGTTTGCTGGAAGTTATAAGAAATGCTTAAAGACTTCTGTTAGATGTTCAGTAAGGATATTATTAACTGACAATTACTGAGAGCTTACTGTGTGCCTCCATTTTATGAAGTGGGCTTGGAGATGAGGAATTGTAGGCACAGAGAGGTTAAGTAACTTGGAGGAGCTCGTGCAGCTAGTCATCGGCAGAGCCAGGCTTCCAACCAGGCATGCCGGGCTCACATGTGATGCTCTACTCCCTCTCCTGCTTTGGCTTATGACCTCAGCACTTATTGGGACAATCACAGAAACCATTTTCAAAGACAGTATTTTGAAAGGGGTGGAGTGGAATGATAGAGTGGGGCTCGTTCTGTTAAAGAAGTCTCCGTACATGTTATGAGAAAAGTTTTTGAAAAAGTTGTGACTGTATCTATTGCACTGGACTCCTATTCTAATAATGTATAGCAAAGTAATGCTCACATAACAAGCTAATATGTTGATTTACTCTTAAAGAGTTTTAATTTTTTCATTTGAATAATCCCTTTTATGTTCACATAAATTCTGACTCTATTCATAAGGTGATGCAAAGACAAAATTTCGGCCAACCACAGTGACTTTTGCCTGTAATCCCAGCACTTTGGGAGACCAAGGCAGGAGGATTGCTTGAGCTCAGGAGTTCGAGACCATCCTAGGCAACATAGTGAGACCTTGTCTCCACAAAAAATAAAAAAAAATTAGCCAGGCTTATTGTCATGGGCCTATAGTCCCAGCTACTTGGGAGGCTTGCAGCGAGAGGATCCCCTGAGCCCAGGAGTTCGAGGCTGTGGTGGGCCATGATTGTGCCACTGCACTCCAGTCTGGGCAACAGAGTAAAATCTCGACTCAAAAAAAAAAAAAATGCTATTTAAATGTTACTATTAACTAATAAACACTCCCTAACTGGAACTTCCAAAAAATACAAAGAACTTCCTAATTGCCTGGATACCTGTTTGTTTCTTGAGGCCTCAGAAAGTTTTGTACCAACCCTCAGAACTTAAACATAGGGTTAGATGTTCTATTTTTTTTTTTTTTTAATATCTTAAAAAAAAATGAGAGGACTTTCCATATTAAAAAAGGCTACATGTGAGCTATTTGGTATGTTCGTGACAAAGATCAATTGTTGTCAAGAATACTTTTATAGAATGTTGCCCTTCACCTCACCTCTCCCTGGCCAAAAAAAAATTACTTAGCAGACCCTTATGTGACCATTAAAATTGTATTATAGAAGAATATATCTTGAACAGATAATGTACACCATACCTTGATAAGGAGGAAGAAAAATCTCCCTACCAAAAAGCAAGTATAATAAAAGACCAATGTGTAAAACACATACATGCATAGAAACATATACCCATAGTACTTACACTGTGGGTATACCAAAACACAAATATTCTTTCTTTTTTCTTTTTTTACAGCTAATCCTTGTAGGCAACATGAGTACTTGTATTCTGTGTTGTACCAGAATTCTAATAGATTATTTTTTGAAGATGAGATTACGTTTCTAATTCTAGGGAACCATGGTGTTTCTTAATGTACCTCATACTTTTGTTAGTGGAGAGACTCAGTCGCCTTGGTTTTCAGCTACTGTGTGCATTCAGGCCGTTCTGTCTTCTTGGGTCAAGTTAGCTGGCGATTACTAAATGACTAGAGTGTGTGACTAGAATGCCTGCCATTATGCAAGAGACAGATGAGAAGACAAAGAAATAGAAATCAATGTCTTACCATTGGCAGACAGACCCATTTTAAATATTTCAACCCCTTTGAATCACAATCCATTCAGGAAGGCAAGTGTACTTACAAAATACAGGTAGGATGTCACAAATACTCAAGTGTTGGAATTTAGGAACTATAGTAACTCAGAAAGGAGAAGCACTATGTAGTGAAAGTTTTTTCTCTCTGTCACCTGGGGTGGAGTGCAGTGGCATGCTCACAACTTGCCACAGCCTCAACCTCCTGGACTCAGGCGATCCTTCTGCCTCAGCCTCCTGAGTAGCTGGGACTGAAAGCACGTGCTACCATACCTGGCTAATTTTTTGATTTTTTTGTAGAGACACGGTCTTGCTATGTTGCCTAGACTGGTCTGGATCTCCTGGACTCAAGCAATCCTCCCACCTTAGCCTCCCACAGTGCTGGGTTTACAGGCATAAGCCACTGCACCCAGCCATAATGAGATATTTAGAAAGACTCCTTTAAAAGGCAGGGACCTTGAGAGCTTCTAGTTGGATTGTTAAAGGAACATGAGGAGTTTCCTTTCTCCATGCAGCAATAGAATACTGCCATGTCCTCCTATGTGCTAAATATGAGGGCTAGCCACACTGAGATTAAGAGGCAGTATTCTGGCTGCTAGGACAGAAGTAGACACACAAGAGCTTAAGAGAGTTCTTGTTATCTGGAAAGAAAGGTAACATCTACTCATTGTTCAAGAGAGCCAGATACTTTTTCTGGCATTAAGTTGATGACAAACCAAGGTCCTAGACCAAAGACCTTTGGGAGAAATTGGTGATGTTATGTCAAAGAGCACTGTAGTCCAAGGGCTCAATTAATGTGACTTGAGCAACTTCTGGTGATCTCACTTGATAGCCAGCTAGAATTTACAGTACCCAGGGGAATAGATAATGCTGACAGTATTTTCCCTCAAGATCAGCTCTGAGCTGGTCTTTTGTGGATAAGCTGTCCCAGGAGTGCTGGGGCTTTGTCATGGACTCAGGAGAAGACCAGGTACCTGGAAAATAGGATCATGGGTCAATAATTTATTAGCAATGTAGAGAAGCCTAACTGGTCATCTTACTTGGAGAAGATCACCCATCTCCCCCCTTCCCTGGTATGCCAAAGGGCACGGGCAGAGGATGGAGGATTGTTCTTGGGTAATTAGTCTTGGATTCTCTTCAATGCATGGGTGACTGTTTGGTTTTTCAAGGCAGGTGTTACCTGGCAAGCCCTACATACCTTATTTCATAAATCCTGATAATCCTGACAGGAATGCATTCAAATTGTTATTTTATAGTTGAGGAAACTCAGCCTCAAAGAGGTGATTGACTCACCTCTGCCCCACAGGGAGTGTGTGATTGATCTGAAACCCAGCCCCTGAGACCAGCACTATGCTATTCCCTGCCGCCACAGCCACATAAGTTAAAGGGAACAGAGCCCCAGTGCAACCTGCTGTGTCTCTGAGCGAGACAGTCCCAATTCATTTTTGCCCACTCTTTCTTGTAGTGCTATTAACACGCAGGATTTGGTGAGCATCAGTAGCTGAAGAATCAGCCTGGCCTGATTGAGGCTTAAGGAGATTTGAGGAATAAAATGAGTTTGAGAGGGTAGATTGGCAGCCTGGAAGCCAGAGTGAGAAGGTGGACTAGGTCTGCTGTACAGGAAGGAGTCATGTAAATTAGTTAGGAACATAATGGTAGAAGGATCTTCTTTCACAAACCTAAGGAATATGTAGGATGAACTATACACAGTTGTCAGTGCTTCCCTATTTTGGCCTATGACATGGTGATATCCTGTGGTTCCACTGAAACAGATTCCCTAGTGTTGTTTTAATTACACACTTCCCATCTACTTTGCCTTGAGAGAATCATAGAGAGGGTTGCCATTCTGAGCTTATTGTTTGCAGACATCAAGCAAGTGGTCTGTTTTGCTGGTCCAACTAGTTAGAAGCCAGTTTTCCTTTTGAAGAGTAGAGGTCAAACCTGCTCCACAGCTTATGAATTTGCCACAATTTGGGTGGGCATGATGAAGATTAAAGGCACAGAAAAGCCACACACGGCTCTACATTTAAGAAATCCTCTCATCAGAAAGGCGCAGCCTGCCAGACGCAGCAGCTCACACCTGTAATCCCAGCACTTTGGGACACCAAGGCAAGAGCCCAGGAGTTCGAGATCAACCTCGGCAAGATGGCCAGACCTTGTCTCAATAAATAAAAAAATTAGCTGGGCGTGGTGCCTTGCACCTGCAGTCCCAGCTGCTTGGGAGAATCACTTGAGCCCAAAAGGTTGAGGCTGTGTGCCATGCTGGTACCACTGCACTTCAGCCTGGGCGACATAGCGATACTCCAACTCAAAAGAATAGAGGCCAGGCTTGGTGGCTCAGCCTGTAATCCCAGCACTTTGGGAGGTTGAGGCGAGTGGATTGCCTGAGCCCTCGGGTTCAAGGCCAGCTGGGACAACTTGGTGAGACCTTGTCTATACGATAAAAAAAAATTAAAAAAAAATTAGCTGGGCGCAGTAGCACGCGCCTGAAGCTCTGGCTACTTGGAAAACTGAAGCACAAGGATCACTGGAGCCCAACAGGTCAACACTGGGGTGGCCGTGAATGTGCCACTGCACTTCAGCCTGGGTGACAGAGGGAGACTTCAACTCAAAAAAAAGAGCAGCCAGACTGTCTACCCTTCATCTTGCTTTTTTTTTTTTTTTTTGAACAAATCTTCATGTTATCTTATGGCAGACTCGTGAAGGCTGAGTCATGTGGAAGTGTTTACTTAGTGCCTAGCTCATAATACTCATGCTATAAATGCAATTTTCCTTTACCCTTATCTAAGATAGTCATGGCTTCGTCTTCCCTTGTCCTGAACTTGTCATCAGGGAGGCATTCCACATACTTCCAGTTCTGCCTTTGCTATTTAATGGCTTGGTGAACTTGAGCACCTCCCTGGACCTCCATTTCTAAGTGTGAACTTGGGATAATCTAATTAACTGTGGTAAGAATTCAACTAGTTAGGGTGTGTCAATGGCTTACAAAATGTCCAGTGCTTTATAAGCCCTCCGTAAAGGGTAGCCTTTACTGGCATGACTCTCAGTAGTCATTTTATTTAGTTTTACTTTTTTAAGACTCTGAGATCTGATATTAGCCACCTTGTTAGTATTGATTTGCCTTCAACGTAGCAACAGAGTTCCTAGTCAACAATATTTCACAACTTCTCATTAGAGCATTCAGAAGCATCATGTCTCAACCTGGCCTAAAAACTTCACTGCTCCCACATTGCCTGTCCCGCCAACTCATGTCCCATCCTGAGTGGAAGGTTCCTTGTTGTATGACCTCAACCCACCATTCTAATCTTAGGGTTTCCCCTTGTACTATGTATAATTTATGACCTGGGCAGACTGAACCACTGGGGTATCTGTCTCCTTTCCCTATTTTTTGAAACTTACTTAGAAAACCCAACTTAGTGCTACCACTTTCATAAAACCTTTGAAAATTTTGATCTTTTTTGGTCTTTTGATCTTAAATGGTTTTGATTTTTTAAAAATGGCTTTGATCTTTGCTTTTGAAACCCCTAACACTTCAATATATATTTGTTTGGCACTGGCGGAGTTTCTCATAATAAAATCAGTTGTGACTTGTATTCTCATCCAATAGTAGTTTAGACTCGTTGATGATAAGACTTGGCCTTCCTCCAAGCCTACTACAATATGCAGTCAGTTCAGTAACTGCAGAGTTTCATTTACTCAATTTGATGAATGTTTGTCAAGGGGCTTGTATTTGCCCATCACTCTTCCAGGCCCAAGGCTTCTATTCTCAGGGACCATACATGCCACTGGGACAGAGACATTAAACAAGTACACGGACAAGGTAATGTTAGGTATTGATAACTGCTGTAGTGAAAATAAAATAGCAATGTGATGGGAGGTGATTTGGGGTTAGAGGGAGCTGTTTTACTAGGAGGTCAGGGGAGGTGTGGCATTTGAACATGATAGATAGCAAATGAGAAGACCGCATTAGTCCTGCAGACCTCTGGGAGAAAGGGATCCAGACGACGCAACGAATACAACCCCCATCAGATGAACTATGCCTTCACACCAGAGTGGGCTTCTGCTTTCTGTTTTGTTTCTAAACACCTCAAATAGTGATTGCATATTTGAGTCATATCTGGTAGTGTGGGGTTCATGTATTCTTGGTGTGGTTCTGTGCTGTTTTTATCTAAATGATTTTTATTTACTTACGGGGAACCAGTTTTTCCCTACATAGTCTTGAACAGAGAACGTTTGGTTGAAATCTCTGCCATGCCACTTAACTCCCGGGGTGACCTCATGTAAATTATTCACCCCTGGTGACTCAGGTTTCTCATCTTGAATGAATATCCCAGTAATGCTTTGCAGACTTGTGAGGATCTAATTAAATAATGTCCCTTGAGTGCCTGGCATGTAGTATAAGCTCAGTAAACAGTGGAATTTATTACACCACACATTGTCTTTTGGGAACCTTAAAATGTTATTGATGTGATATTTTCTAATTTAGATTCTGAGCTTGTGTTTTTATATGACTGCAATTTCTTTCAGTGGTGAGGCTTTTATTTTTGAGAAGATTTCATCTTAAGAAAGTAAATTTACCCAGTTAGAAGCAGAAACCTGGCAGGTCTTTAATGAGGGTGTCTGTACCTTCCCTCAGCCCCAGCCACAACCAGGGAGCTGCTTTGATGAGACGACTGAGGTGACAGAAATGACAACAAAATAAATGAGCTGGGGAAATTGCTGGTAGATTTTTTTTTTAACCAATACATGACTCAGTTTGTCTTTAGTCCAGATAGAAGCCTTGCGAGATCTCCTATTTATATTTGCAGCATGGAGACAGGAGGAAAATGGCAACTTTAATTTTCTGGGGGAAAAAGTCATTCAAAATATCTATATTTAGCAAAATGGTTCATTACCGCTCCTTGAAAGAACCACATTAAAGTTTTACTGAGTCTGACTAAAATCAAGAGAGAATTTTGGTATTTGATTAGTCTTTATAATTAATTCTACTGTGGATAGTTTCTCAATCATTTTACAGTATTCTACTGTA
Organism: Tarsius wallacei; assembly: GCA_963574415.1. NCBI lineage: Eukaryota > Metazoa > Chordata > Mammalia > Primates > Tarsiidae > Tarsius > Tarsius wallacei. The sequence continues at coordinate 35,474 of CAUYQG010215629.1, read as the reverse complement.
AGCATTCTTTTAGTCTTTAACTTTTACATTTTAAAGATGTATTATGTATGTACTTTTGAGTCGAGGTCTCACTCTCTCGCCCAGGCTGGAGTACAGTGGCATGATCACGGCTCACTGCAGCCTCTACCTCCTGGGCTTAGGTGATCCTTCTGCCTCAGCCTCCCAAGTCGCTGGGACTAAAGGTGGGTGTCACCACGCCTGGATAATTTTTTAATTTTTATTTTTTGTAGAGACGAGGTCTTGCTCAGGCTGGTCTTGAACTCCTGGGCTTAAGCGAACCTCCCACCTTGGCCTTTCAAAGTACTGGGATTATAGGCATGATCCACTGTGCCTGGCCTTACTTGTTTTTTAAAAATGAAAAAACATAGACATGGCTTAAAATTTAGAATATACACAAGGGCATGTATGTATTCCATGTAAAGGACTATCTGTCTCTTTCCCAAACCACACAGTGCTCCCCAACTCTCATGAATAGCCAACTTGCCCTTCCAGAGATGTTTTTTGCACATAAGAGGAATTAGAAACACAGTCGAGTCTTATTGTTCCAGGTAGTTATGTTCTATAAAGCCACTGCAACACTGAATTCATCAATATGGAACCATTGCATGTAGGGAAATACAGCGTTAGTTTCCCGAGAGCCTCTGGTCACATTTATGACACTGATCGGTATGTTACCTTGTTTTATATGTGTTTCTGTTTAAATTATCAAACTATTGTTGACTTATTAACATTGAACTCACAGCTAGCAGCACTAACTCATGTAAATTTATCTAACACACATAGTTTTCCTGTAAGGCACATTATAGCCTTGTTCTTTGGAACACGAGGGAGAACTTCTGCACTAAGCTTGGAGACCTTTTTAAACAGAGAAGTTGTCAACAGAAAGCAAAGAAATGAGAAAGACACTGCACCAAATAAGACTGTGAAAAGGACTCTTGTTTGCAGTATGAGAGCTGAAGCAAAGGGCAGCTTCTTGTTCCTCAGCTGGGAACGTTCACTTCGGCGACTCCCAATTTTTTGGCCTCTTAGCATATCTGAGAATTAGTATTGATTTGGGGGTGACAAATATTAGTGAATAGAAGAATTTGCAGAGACAGCATCAGTGAATGAGGATTGACTGTATGTTAATTTTTTCTTTTAAGAACACACATGGTAGTATACAATACACCGCCTTCTATATCTTGCTATTTTTACTTATCACTGTATCTTAAGATATTTTATACACACACATTTCATTTCAGTAAACTAGGAGCTTCTGCATTATTGTTGAGATTATATATTATTCCACTAATGGGCATTCATGTTGTTTCTAGTCTTATTAATTCAGATGATATATATGTCTATTTGTAGGTATGAATGAATTATGTCGTGCTGTGTGTTACCCACTTGTACCACTATTACAAGAAGGGATTGCGTTCTTTACATGGCAGCATCCATCGCTAGTTGTACTGGGTAATGAGTTGAATTCTGTTTGTTCTTAAGTACTGATCTACTAAGTAGGAGGAAGTAACAGGGCATACGAATCCATTGAGTAGAAAAGCCACAGTTAAAGCCACAAAGGAGTCAGTCAGTCGTATATGAGATACTTTCCTTCTCTCTCTGTTGGCCTGTCTTCTCCTAACTCTTGTATTTGATACATGACTGTCCTCTCATCCTTACCTTCACTATGGAATGTGTTCAGTGTTCCACATGAAAGAATTTCTCAATTTCTCTTTCTAGTTAAATTTTTTTGGGGGGGTGTTGGAGTCTCACTCTCACTGGCTGGAGTGCAGTGACACGATCATGACTCATCACCTCCTGAGTTCAAGTGATGTTTCCACTTCAGCCTCCCAAGTAGCAGGGACTACGGGCACATGCCACCACATCCAGCTAATTTTTTTTTTTTTTTTTTTTTTTACTTTTTATAGAGACGAGGTCTTGCTATGTTGCCCAGACTGATCTTGAACTCTTGGCTCAAGTGATCCTCTTGCCTCAGCCTCTTAAAGTGCTAGGATTATAGACATGAGGCACTGCATCTGGCCTCTAGTTACATTTTTACAGAAAATGATATATTTCAAAAGTCAGTGCATATTGCAACAACATGTAGGCAACATACGTGCTTTCAGTATTTAATTGTTACCACAGCATAGAGAAGATTATTTCAACAAATTAAAAATATCTGAAGCTTTACTACCATTGGGTTGATATTGATGGCACAGTTGTGCAAATAATTTATATTTTTTCCTTTCTTTTGCGTTGGAGTCTCACTCTGTTGCTGGAATGCAGTGGCATGTTCATGGCCGCCGCAGCCTCGACCTGCTGGGCTCAGACCATCCTTCCACCTCAGCCTTCAAAGTAGCTGGAACTACAGGCGTGTGCCACCATGCCCAGCTAATTTTTTGATTTATTATAGAGACGAGGTCTCACCAAGTTGCCCAGGCTGGTCTTGAACGCTGGGCTCAGGCATTCATTCTTCTCTGCTTTCCAAAGTGCTGGTATTACCAGCGTGAACCACTGCACCCGCCTCCTTTCTTTTATGAATGTTGTATTTATTTTTAGAGATGAGGTATTGCTATATTGCCCAGGCTGATGCTGAACTCCTGGACTAAAGCAGTTCTCCCACCTCAGCCTCTCAAATTGCTGGGATTATAGGCGTGAGCCACCATGCCTGGCATTTAAAAATTTTTTTTTAAATAATTTTTTAGCAAATTATTTAATGTACCAGTTAAAATCCCTGACTTCTTTCGGTCGTGAGAGATAGACTATACACAAATAAGTAGAACATATAGTGCTATTTATAGATTATATATAATATGACCTATGGCAATTCCTGCTAATGAGAAGATGGGGGAGGCATGGTGGGTGCAGTTGGAAGAAAAATTTGATTTTGTAGGGATGTGAGGGAAGATAATATTAAGTGAAGACTATAAGAGTGCGGGTGAGCTATGTAAGTTTTGAAATTCAAGGCCAGTGGACAGAGCCTGTCTGAAAGGAGCTTCTTTGAGAAGGGGGATAGGGTAGCAGGAGCAAATGAGTGAGGGGACAGAAAGGAGGACAAGAGACTGACTGAAGAGTAGAGAGTCCATGGAAAGAGATTTATTTCTTTATTTATTTATTCATATTTTTAAAATATAATTTATTTTGCTCTTTTCACTTTTCATTTTTAATTTTTAAATTTTTAATTTTTTTAGTTTTTTTAACATTTAATTTTTTACTTTAAAGATGTGGGGTCCAATTCAGGATTTGGTATACAAATATTCATTATGCAGGTACCCTTGTTGATGAGATATGCCCCTCCTTCCCCAGGCAGATTCCCACTACTGCCAATCCCGCCTCCCCGCCCTCCTCCCAGCAGTTTCCCGCTGCTGACAATCTTTTTCTCAGTATTACGATAATTGTTCAAGGTCCGCTTATGAGTGACAGCATGTGATACTCAGTTCTTTGTTTCTGTGAAAGATCGCGCAGTATTATAGACTCTTTAAGTCCATCCAGGTTGCAGTGACGTTCATGATTTTGTTCTTTATGGCTGCATAATAGTCCATCGTGTATATGTACCGCATCTTTTTTATCCAGTCCTCTTTTGATGGGCAGCATGGTTGGTTCTATGTTCCTGCTACTGTGAACAATGCTGCGATAGACATACGTGTGAGGGTGTGATTTGAGTTCTTCTGGGTGTATTCCCAGTAGGGGGATTGTGGGGTCATATGGAAGGTCGATTTTTAGATCTTTTAGGAATTACCACGTTGTTTTCCACAGAGGCTGTTCCCTTTTTGCCCCATCTTCTCCAGCATCTATTGTTTTTTGATTTATTGATGATGGCTATCCTGACTGGAGTTAGGTGGTATCTCAGTGTAGTTTTAATTTGCATTTCTTTGATGACTAGTGAGGCTGAGCAGTTTTTCACGGATCTGTTGGCTGCTCGTATGTCTTCTTTTGAGAAAGGTCTATTTATATACTTTGCCTACTTTGTGATGGGGCTGTTTTTTTCTTTTCAGCCCATTTGAATTCCTTGTAGATCCTAGATGTTAGGCCTTTGTTAGATATACAGTTGGCAAATATTTTTTCCCAGTGTGTGGGCTGTCTCCCTGCTCTATTGATGGTTTTCTTTGGCTTTGCAGAAGCTTGTCAGTTTGATGAGGTCCAACTTGTCTATCTTATCTCTTATGGCGTGAACACTTAGGATTTTGATCAGGAATTGGTTGCCAGTTCCAATTTCCATAAGGGTGTTTCTTGCATTTTCTAAGGTTCTTATAGTTTGAGGTTTTACATTTAGGTCTTTGATCCATTTAGAGTTAATTTTTGTGTATGGGGATAGGTAGGGGTTCTGTTTCAATCTTCTGCATGTGGTCAGCCAGTTTTCCCAGCACCATTTACTGAATAGGTTCTGCTCTCCCCAGTTGTTAGTGGTGGAGGCTTTGTCAAAGATGAGTTGGTTGAGAAATTGAGGTTTTGCTTCTGGAATCTTTACCCTGTTCCGTTGGTCTATATGCCTGTTCTTGTACCAATACCAGGCTGTTTTGATTATTGTAGCCTTATAACAGAATTTAAAGTCTGGGAGTGTGATACTTCCCAACTTTGTTTTTTCTGCTGAGGTTTGTTTTGGCGATTTGTGATCATTTATGTTTCCACATGAATTTCTGTATTGTCGTCTCCAGGTCTAAGAAGAATGCTGCTGGTAATTTAATGGGTATTGCATTAAATCTGTAGATTGCCTTGGATAGGATGAGCATCTTAATTGATTCTTTCAATACATGAGCCTGGAATATTCTCCTGTTGTCATCTTTGATTTCTCTGAGCAGTGTTTTGTAGATTTCATTGTATAGGTCTTTCATGTCTCTGGTTAGGAAGATGCCACGGTATTTGATTTTTTTGTGTGTGGCTATTGTGAATGGGATTGTGCTTGTTTCTGTTTGTTTATTGTTGGTGTATAAAAATGTGACTGTCTTTTTGCACATTGATTTTATACCCTGAGACTTTGCCAAAGTCCTGATTATCAGTGGAAAGAGATTTAAATTTGATCATTATCAGTGTATCTTGAGAGAGAGTGGAAGAATAGACCATCCTATGCTTTACTCATGGCATAATCTATGATGCGATCTTTTTGGAGAACTCACGGCAATATCTGGGAAATATCTAAAGGTGCATATGTTTTGCTCATGATTGAAATGTCCTTCCCAATGTATGAGTATAAAGGATGCCAGTCTGAGAATGTTTTCTGAAGCATCGTTTGTAATAGCAAATAATTAAAGGTGACCTAAATTCTTCCTAGTAGAGAACTAGTGTAATATAATATGACACATTCAAGGCATGGAATACTATGTAACTGAGGTCAAGTTCTAAGTGCTGTTATGGAAAGACCCCCAAGAGTCATTGTGAAAGTGATAAGTCAAGGCACTCATTAGTGTATGTATCCTGGAAGACGTGAAAATGTCTGAAAAAAAATAGAGTGTATGGGTGTATGTGTTTGTGTGTGTGTGATACACTGATTTTTTTTAAACTTACATTTTAAGTGTTTTCTTTAGGTACCATATTCCCTGATGTTAAAAGAGGTATCGCAAATCCACATAAAAAAGGTAACTCAAGAAAGGAATGAACAGAAAGTTCACAGCAAATGAAATGTCTTAGTCATTTCTTTCAGTAGACATATTAAAAAAATGCTTAAATATACTCATAACTGAAGAAATAAAAGAAGAAAACAGCAATGAGATACCACTTTCATCTTTTAGGTTGTAAGAGATTGAAATTTTTGAGCAATCTCAGTGTTGGAGAGAAACATGCTATTGGAAGTGTGAATTCCTGTACTTTTTTGAGTCTTTTTGGAGGGTGATTTTGCATTCCCTATAACTGCTAAAAACACCAAAGATCTCAGATACATCGCTGTTAAGTGAAAAACATCAAGATGCACAATAGTATTTAAAATAGGATGTTAAAAAGTATATGCATCTATTAACACACATGAATATGCATAGAACTCTGAGGAGTAGAAATGAGAGTCTGTTAGGAAAGAGAGACTTGGCTTTCATTTTACACTGGTCTCACTCTGCTGCCCAGGCCAGAGTTCAGTGGCATGATCACAGCTCACCACAGCCTTGACCTCCTTGGCTCAGGTGATCCTTCTGCCTCAGCCTCCTGAGTAGCTGGGACTATAGGCACATGCCACCACACCAGGCTAATTTTAAGAAATTTTTGTGGAGATGAGATCTCCTTATGTTGCCCAGGCAGATCTTAAACTCCTGGGCTCAAGCAATCCTCTTGCTTCAGCTTCCCAAAGTACTGGGATTATAGGCATGAGCCACCATGTCCATCTGATTTTTTTTAAAAAACTATGTGCAAGCTATTTTTATAGTAAAAATTAAAACCTCACTAACACTGAAAATTATTTTTCTACGTCATAAGCAGTGTAATTTAGTCATCAAACTGTTTTCTTTCTTTCTTTTTTTTTAGTCAGAGTCTTACTCTGTTTGCCCAGGCATGCTCACAACCAACGCAGCCTTGACCTTCTGGGCTCAGGCGATCCTTCTGCCTCAGCCTTACAAGTAGCTGGAGCTACAGGTGCAAGCCACCACGTCCGGCTAATTTTTTGATTTACTGTAGAGACAAGGTCTCACCAAGTTGCCTAGGCTGGTCTCCAACCCCTGGGCTCAGGCAGTCTTCTCGCCTCCACCTCCCAAAGTTCAGGGATTATAGGCGTGAACCACTGGGCCCAGCCCATCAAACTATTTTCATTAGGCTGGGCAAGGTGGCTCACACTTATAATCCCAGCACTTTGAGAGGTGGAGGCAGAAGGATTGCTTGAGCACAAGTTTAAGACCAGCCTGAGCAACATAGCAAGTAGCTGTTTCTTTAAAAAATACATATTTTTTTTATTGCCTTCCCACATATCATTGTCTAATAGTTCCCTTGTATTATAAATCCCATGATAGAGATTTTGTCTGTCTTGTTCCCCTGGGTATGCTATGGTATCTAGTCACAGGGTAGACACTACATAAAAATTTGTTAATACTGAAAGGAAAAGTGACCGACTTGGTGACTCACACTTGTAATCCCAGCACTTTGGGAAGCGGAAGTGAGAGAATTGCCTGAGCCCAGGGGTTTGAGACCAGCTTGGGCAACTTGGTGAGACCTCATCTCTACAATAAATCAAAAAATTAGCCTGGCGTGGTAGCATGCGCCTGTAGTCCCAACCACTCGGGAGGCTGAGGCGAAAGGATTGTCTGAGCCCTACAGGTCGAGGCAAGGGGCACTATTAGTCAAGCACCAGGACAAGATGTAACAACCATCTGCACTTAAGCCTGGGTGACGGCGAGACTCTGATTCAAAAAAAAAGAAAAGAAAAGAAAAGTGGTTTTTATTTTTAATTTATTTTTATTTTTTTGAGTTGGAGTCTCATTTTGTTGCCCAGACTGGAGGTCAGTGGCACTCTCACGGCCACTGCAGCCTCGACCTGCTAGGCTCAGGCGATCCTTCTGCCTCAGCCTTCCAAGTAGTTGGAACCACAGGTGTGAGCCACTGCTCCTGGCAGGAAAAGTATTTTTTAATAAAGTGTCCAGTATTCCAGTACTACCATCGTGAAGTCTGGCACACAATTAATTGTCTCCATTTTACAGGTAAAGGAGAGAAAACTCAGCAAATCACAGAGCGAGTCTAGATGTGATAGATAAAAACATAGCAGCTTTGCAGAGTGCGTTTGGTATTAGAGCTGAGGCTGAGATTTTTGTGAGTCGTGACTATTTTGTTTAGCTTAATAGATTATTCAATTTCTTGGCTGCTAATTGGAAAATGGTTGTTACATCTTGTCCTGGTGCTTGACTAATAGTGCCCCTAGGATACAGATAGCTGTTAATGAGTGTGGAGTTTTTCTTCCAAAGAGCTGTGTTTCCATCTCAATGAACTAAGCATGATTAGATGAAATGTCTAGGTTGACCCACAGAATGGAGCACATCCTATTCAGTTAAATTTTTTTGTGATATTCAGCATAGGGTTTATTAAATTATGGACAGTGCATGTGATGGTCCCATGTAGTCTTTTGTCTATTTCTGTGAAGATGGGTGAGTGTATGCAGACGTGGACTGATGGACTGTTTCATAATATAAAGTGGAATGAGGATATATAGCATGCTTGGCTCCTTTCGGTAAATAATGTATATGTTAAAACTAACAAATTGAAAATAACTGATTTTCTCCAACTAAATAGAAAAGCACAGTTAACTAATGTGGCAAACACAATTTTCATTGTAATACATCCATGAACTTTGATTTACCTTCGTGTCTATACATAAAACAACTGAATATTCAATTACTATTTAAGTGGATGGGGCCAGGCACAGTGGCTCATGCCTGTAATTCCAACACTTTGGGGAGGCCAAGGTAAGAGGATAACTTGAGCCTAGGAGCTCAAGACCAGCCTGGGCAACATAGTAAGACCTCGTCTCTACTAATTAAAAAAGAAAGAAAAATTTTAAAAAACGATTAATGGCATGTGTGTGCATTCACTTCAAAAATAAAAAAATAAATAAATATATTTGGTTAATCCCTCTTTCCTAGGAAAGGATTTGCAATGCCAAATATTAAGCTCTGATTTCCAGTTCAGTTTTTAACCTTCATGAATACATATCTCCTGCTTTTAAGAATTTGCTTAACGATATGGTGAAACAAACAAAAAGTCATTTGGGCCATTTCAACATGCGTAACTCCCCGAGGCAGGTAATCTTATGTCCATGGCAGACACTGTAATACCTTGAGGTAGTTGGCACTCAGTAAATGTTTATTGAATTGCTCATAATTTTCTTAAGGAAAGAAAAACATCCAAGAGATATTTTACAGAGTACAAAGTCACTTCCTTCCTCAACCTTCAATTACTGTGTAATATTATTTGACATCTGACCTGCTTTTGCTTCATATTGCATGCACCGAATTAATTCCCTACTATGCTTCAGTTTCTCTTCTACTTTTAGCAATAGATTATGGAGGGAACAAGGGAAGTCTGTGATCCTTTGACACTAGGGATGAATGAGATGCTTAAGCCTTTCTTTCACCTCCTCTTTCTCCTTGGTCTTGCTGCAAGGACACCAAAGGGGCAATGACCAGGGATGTTTTGCTCTGAGACCGGCCTCCTCTCCAAATCTGCCAAAAATCAGAATGGTAGCCTGTTTGTACCAGTTGTTACAGATCAATTACGTGACTTGAGAAAAAGGCATCTCCCACCATGCTTGCCATGGCTTCTTTGAGCCATAAATATCCAGCGATAGGTTCCCATGTGAAAGATTTTTTTTAAAGGAATCATTTTGTGGTTTCAGTGTGGGTGCTGCTTTGAGTTTCTTGATATGTTTTATTCCAAGGAAGACATTCATTAATCTAATTTCATTTCATTAACTAAGGAAGTACAAAACCAACTGCTTCAGGAAACTGATTCCATCCTCCTGTCCCCTCTTCCCTGAAAAAGAAGTGTATGTTGTATTCCACACGGAGCCCTTTGAATTCTGATAATATACATCAGTAATATTTTAGATGGAGGCCAGTCCAGTGTGGAAATGTCTTAGAAAAGCCCTTACCTTTCATTGTCCCCTCTGAAGCAGACCTTCAGGGAGAATACCATCCTAATTCTAGGTCACTTGTTACCTAATCCTTTTTCCTGACACAGCTTACCATCTGCACAACATTTTAACTTCTGATTTAAATTTTACCAGTGGTGGCAGGTTTTTTCACAACTACCAGTTCTTTGCATTTTCAAAGTGGTTCTGATGGAATCTCATTTATCCAGCAGCTTCTGGTTTTCTTTTATCTTCCTCTTATTTTCTGTTCTTTTGTTTGTTGGTTGGTTGGTTTGAGTCAGGGTTTCACTCTAGTCTACTCCGGCTGGACTGCAGTGGTACCATCAGGGCTCACCGCAGCCATAACCTCCTGGACTTAAGGGATCCTTTCTCCTCAGCCTCCCAAGTAGCTGGGACTATAGGTGCATGCCACTATGCCCAGCTCATTTTTGTATTTTTTGTAGAGTCGAGGTCTTGCTATCTTCCCCAGGCTGGTCGAATTCCTGGGCTCAGGCGATCCTCCTGCCTTGGCCTCCCAAAGTGCTGGGATTACGAGCATGAGCCACTGCACCCGACCTCTCTGTTTCTATGGATAGGGATTCAAGGGAAAACAGGCATAATTGGAAGTAGCCCACTAAGGAACTATTCCTAAGAAAACATTTGTAAAATGTCTAAATGCTTATACACTTTATTATACCAATACTGCATTGTGGCAGCTCTCATTGTTTAGGATAAGTGGTTCTTAACATGAGTTGTGCATCCGTGTTATACTTATCTGGGAAGATTTGTAGTCACCAGTGCTGAGACCTTGACACCTCTAGAAGTGTCAGGATCAGAAGGTTTTAAAACCTCCCCAGATGTGATGAGATGTTAGAAATGAGGAGTCTATTTATCTGCATTCACCCCTCAAGTGATTCTGATTATTTTAATTAATTAATTTGTCTATTTTTAACTCATGGGATACAAGTGAGAATTTACTAATAAGTAGGCTACATGCAGGTCCAGTTTGGGTTTCTAGCCATTGCTCTCACCCCCAGTAGTGGACCAGGTACCCAGTGTGATGCTGTGTGCCATCCCTCCTTCCCTCCTTTCCTCTCTCCCTCCCTCCCTCCTCTAACAGTTACCAGTGTCTGCCCTGTGTGACCAGTGATCAGACCCCGCTTACAAGCAAGAACATGCAGTATTCAGTTCTTTGTTTCTGTGGTAGTTCACTTAGTATGATAGCCTTCAGCTGCATCTATGTTGCTGCAAAGCCCATGGGTTTGTTCTTCTTTTTATGGCTGCATAATATTCCGTCATGTATAGGTAACACATTTTCTTTATCCAGTTCACTTTTGATGGGCATCTGGGTTGGTTCCATGGTTTTATCTTGTGAAAAATGCTACAGTAAACATGCGTGTGTAGGTATCTTTTTTGTAGAGTGATTTATATTCCTCTGGGTAAATTCTCAGAAGAGGGATTGCTGGATCATATGGAAATTCAATTTTTAGTTCTTTGAGAAATCACCACACTGCTTTCCACAAAGTCTGAACTAGCTTACATTCCCACAAACAGTGTAGAAGCGTCCCCTCTTCTCTGCAGCCGTGCCAGCACTTGTTTTTTGACTTATTAATGACATCCATGCTGACTGGTGTGAGGTGGCATCTCGTTGTAGTTTTGATTTGCATTTCTCTGATAATTAGTAAGGCTGAGTATTTTATCATGTGTTTGTTGGCTGCTTACATGTCTTTCTTTGAGAAGTGTCTGTTCATGTCCTTTGCCCACTTTTTAATGAGGTTGTTAGTTTTTTTCCTTAAAATTTGAGTTTCTTGTAGTTCCTGGGTGTTAGGCTTTTATCAGTTGTATAGTTTGCAAATATTTTTTTCTATTCCATGGGTTGTCTCTACTCTCTTGATGAGTTCTTTTGCTGTGCAAAACGTCTCAGTTTGATAAGGTCCCACTTGTCGATCTTAGCTTTTGTTGCGTTTGCTTTTGTGGACTTTTTACTTTTTAAGTAAAAATAGAGATTGGGGTCTTACTTTTTTGCCCAGGCTGGTCTCGAACTCTTGGGCTCAAGCAATCCTCCCGCCTTGGCTTCCCAAAGTGCTGGGATTACAGGCATGAACCACCATACCCAGCCAATTCTGATTATTTTAAATACACCTGGAATAGGCTGCCATTCTGTCATGGCATATTGAACTTTGTATTGTTCTAGATAAGAATGTATGAACCGAGGTAACTTGGGTCTCTATTACTGTCTAGAAAGAATGGAATTGCTTTAGGGTAAAATTGTTGTTACAGCAAAAGTCAATAGCATAGTTAAATCCTGATGTTTGCGGTAAACATTTTTAAACTTTGATTTTGTAAAATATTTAATTTGTAATAGAATCTATTTATGTATTGTTGATATTGAATTTTTTTCCTGACTATTGTAAATAATAAAAATTTTTGCTACAGATTAAGAAAGTTTCCTCTACTCTCATTCTCTAGGGTTAATCCTTTTTGGATCGTATAACTATTAACGTGCCAGTAAATACTTGTGACCAAACATAAGAGGGTTTCTAAAACCATGATCATTTTGATTTGACTCTAAAAAAGCAATCATAATAATTTACAATCTAAATGCTTTTAAGAAGTAAGTTAATTTTTGTCTACGTAAACATGATCAATGTGTACTTCAAAATTATACATTCATGGAAGCTTAAAAATATATTGCCATTTATGCCTAAAATTTGCTAAACATTTACTGGGCAAGCATATATTAGCATATAATAGCAATATATGCTATATATAGCATATATAGCAAGATTGTAGCAGTATATATTAAGCAAGTATATAGCAGCGAGTATGTATTAAGTACCTAACATGTGCTTAAAATATATTACTCATTGAATCCTCAGTAATGCTGCAAAGAAGTCAATAACCCCCTTTTACAGATGAGGAAGCTGAGGCTTAGTCACAGAATTAATAATTGTCAGAGGGGTGGGATTTGTACTCAGGTTTCTCTGGAAAGCCCTTGTTTCTACTTATACCATCTTTTCAGCCTCACAAAAGCCAGAATAGCATTTCTTCCTCAACTGCAAATAAGAGATGGGATCACAGTCAGAAAGTGACATTATGGCCTGTGGTTCTCTATTTTGGTTGTTCCTTTGGCGCTTCTTTGTCCTGTAGCACCAAACCGTCTTCTCAACCCACTGGGGTGGTGCAAAAGAGTTGGCGGCTGGTGAGTATTTCAGACAGAGTTTGAGTGTGATGGTAGAGACAGCCGAAAATGAAACTTTGGCAGGAGGTAAGTCACATATTAAACTATATTAAGAAATCAGTACTGATGACAAGAAGTATCGGTACCTTAAAAGTTTTTTAACTTTACTAAATAAAAGAGGAATTCGTATTTTTAATAAAAGTCGGTGCCTTAGTATACAATCATGGAGGGAAAACTATTTCTGTTTCCTTGCAAGAGAGGTGAAGAATGCTGTTAGGTCAGTGGGGACAGCTAAGCCTTGTAAAGCTGCTTACGTTGCATTAAGAAACTACAAAGTAAGAAACAGCCCATTATTCTAGCTGTCGAGTTATTTCAGGAATGACATTGGAGAGTTCAGCGGATCCTACTTGAAACAAAGAGTTGTTAGCTTTGTTCAAATCTGTAAAGCTCCCCTTAATGTTTTAAAGATTATAATACTTTTTCATTTCCTTATTTATGTTGGAGCATGAGGTTTAAAAAGCTTTAATTTCCAGGATGCCAAGAAGAAAACTGTCTTTTTAAGAATGGGATTCACATGGAGGGTAAAATGTGTCAACAGCTGATGAATCTTAAAGGCGCATTTACCACACTTTGTTTCTTTGCCTAGCATTTCCCCCTGGCCACCCTGTGGATTTTATACCAGTGAGTGAATTTCTCATCCTCTAATAGTGGCAGTTCTTAAGCTGTTCCACTATCAATTAAGTGTTAGCCCATAATCTATAACTATCCCACTATAAATTATCCCACTATCTATTAGAGTTTAAGCACTCAAAAGAGGCAGGCAGGTGGTAAATGCTGTCATTGCATTCTGAAGATAAAGATTTTGAAGGAGAGATTCAGTAATATATAAGGTCTCAAAAGTGACCCTGGCCACCTGCTTTCTGCAGAATGTATGCTTTCCACAATTTTGCCATAGTTACGATTCCTTTTGCATTGCTATTCAATTTTGTTTTCAAAATTGAATAACAATTTGAAAGCAAAATTTTTGAAAGAATCAAATGTTCATTTTGAAATAAGGTTTCTAGGACAGTGCAGGAAGGTGCTTCCCTCTTCTAAAATTTTCTGAAATATTTTTAGCCTTCTAACATACGTGCATGTGTGCGCACTCGCACGCTATATATAGTGACCTAGTTGTCTCAGTCCTCACTACTTCTAAGTGTGGTTCATGTGTGTGAACCAGCAGTTCCACTGGAGAGCTTGCTGGAAATGCAGAATCTCAGGCAGGCCCCATCCCAGACCCACTGAATCAGAAAGTGTGGTTCCACAAGATTGCCAAGTGTTTCCTATGCTCTAACATACCCAAAGAGTGAGGGGTTCTGGAAACAGGAAATCACTGCCTGGCAGAAAGGCCAGGCATGGCACTATCTGTGTTTCCACCAAGCAACTTCTCATTCACTGTCTGAGAAAATCCTTTCCTCCTTTTTATTTTTTTCTCATTTTTTTTATTTTTTATTTTTTTTGAGTCAGAATCTTACTCTGTCACCTAGGCTGAAGTGCAGTGACATGCTCACGGCCACCGCAGCCTCAACCTGCTGGGCTCAGACGATCCTTGCACCTCAGCCTTCCAAGTAGTTGGAACTACAGGCATGCGTCACCATGCCCTGCTAAGTTTTTTATTTATTGTAGAGATGAGGTATCGCCAAGTTGCCTAGGCCGGTCTTGAACCTGTGGGCTCAGGCAATCCTCTCACCTCAGCCTCCCAAAGTGCTAGGATTACAGGCGTGAGCCACCACACCTGGCTCTTTCTTCCTTTTTAAACAAAGGTGATCCTGAACTGGGTTTCAGAGAGGTGAGGTTTGGGCAGGTAAAGATTTTGTAGCCGTGTGACAATAACTGCTGTAAATAGAATACCAAGAAAATGATACACAAGACTATACTGTGACAGATGGGTTTTTTTTCCTCAACAGTTTTCTCTCTGAGAAGTATATTTAGTTAATTCTCTACAAAAAGAATAGTTTATAATAGGTACTGATATGACATAAGGTGTGACCTTGAAAGTCTCTAAGGAAAGAGTTTCTTATTTATAGGGTAACCCAACCATTATGAAGTTTTCAAAATGTTTTGGGCGATGTGTGTAAGTGTCAAGAGCCCAATCTATAGGAGTCAGCTGTTTAGAAAGGAATACTTCTTCTTTCTTTCTTTTTTGAGTCAGGATCTCACTCTTGCTCAGGCTGGAGTGCAGTGGTACCATCACAGCTCATGGAAGCCTCAACCTGCGGGGCTCAGGTGATCCTTCCACCTCAGCCTTCCAAGTAGCTGGAACCACAGGTGCGTGCCACCACGCCTGGCTGATTTTTTGATTTATTGTAGAGATGAGGCCTTGCCAAGTTGCCCAGGCTGTTCTTAAACCCCTGGGCTCAGGCAATCCTCTTGCCTCTACCTCCCACAGTGCTGGAATTACAGGCCTGAGCCACCATTCCTGGCTGCTTTTTTTTTTTTTATTGAGTAAGGCTCTCACTCTGTTACTCAGACTGGAGTGCAGTGACACCATCACGGCTTATTGAAGCCTCAAACTCTTGGGCTCATGTGATCCTTTTGCCTCAGCCTCCTGAGAGGATCGGACTCCAGGTGTGCACCACCGCATCTGGCTAATTTAGAATTAAATTATTCTCATGTGAATCTTCCTCTTATATTACCCTGTATTATATAAACCTTCTTTTTATGACTAGGATTGCCATTCAACTTAGAACCTAAATGCTAATATTGGCCAGATGAGGTGGCTCATGCCTATAATTCCGGCACTTTAGAGGGCTTAGGAGGGAGGATTGCTTAAGCCCAGGATTTACAGACCAGTCTAGACAACATAGTGAGACCTAATTTCTACAAAAAAATTAAAAAATTAGCTGGGTGTGGTGGCATGTATCTGTAGTCCCAGCTACTTAGGAAGCCCAGGAGGTTGAGGCTATGATGAGCCGTGATGGTGCCATGTGCTCCAGTCTGGGCAACAGAGTGAGCCTCCCAACTCAAAAACACACACACACTAATATTTTCAGGTAAGGACTTTTTATTGTTGACTGCAACTTCTTTTCTTTTTTTCTGGAGCCTGTCTCGCTCTGTTGCCCAGGTTGGAGTGCAGTGGCATGCTCATGGCCACCCTGGCTTGACCCGCCGGTCTAAGGCGATCCTTCCGCCTCAGCCTTCCAAGTAGCTGGAACTACAGGCGTGCACTACCATGCCTGGGTAATTTTTTGATATGTTGTACAGACGAGGTCTCACCAAGTTAGTTGCCCAGTTGTCTTGAACCCCTGGGTTCAGGCAATTCCCTCACCTCGGCCTCCCAAAGTGCTGGGATTATGAACTTGAGTCACCATGCCTGGCCTACAACTTCTATAATAAGATAAATATTCATTGATTGATTACTTTGTGTGTATCCTGCACAATCCATTGTCTAAGTTAATCTCCACAATAGTCCTAGGCAGCAAGGGACTTTTTTTTTTTTTTTTTTTTTGAGTTGGAATCTCACTCTGTCACCCAGACTGGAGTGCAGTGGCCGCTCCCGGCCACCGCAGCCTCGACCTGCTGGGCTCCGGGGATCCTTCCGCCTCGGCCTTTCAAGTAGCTGGAACTACAGGCGCACGCTACCACGCCTGGCTAATTTTTTTTTATTTATTGTAGAGATGAGGCCTCGCCAAGTTGCCCAGGCAGGTCTCGAACCCGCAGGCTCAGGCAATCCACTCACCTCAGCCTCCCAAGTCGCGGGATTACAGGCTGAGCCACCGAGCCCGGCTAGCAAGGGACTTTTAAAGTCTCATTTTTACTGATGAGGAAACTGAGAAACCAAGAGATTAAGTAATTTGCCAAAAATTGTCTAGGTAGTGTAGTAAATGGGAGAGACAAGTATTGAATCCAGGGTCTCTTGTTCTCAAGTCTAGCCTCTTACTTATGACACTAGATTGCCTTCTAGACTTCCCTGTGGCCCAGGAGTGCTATCTCTTAATGGACATGTCAAATCTCAATATCATTGCTCTAATTGTAATTAGAAACGTTTTAATAAACGATTACATATAAGTCTTCTGACACACCCAAGCACCTATTCTGTTGGTCACACCCAAATACTGAGCTTTTTTGTGTTTGTTTAAGTCAGAGTCTCAATCTGTCACCCAGGCTGAAATGCAGTGGCATGATTATGGCTTCCTGCAGCCTCAACCTCCCAGGCTCAGGAGCCAGTCTTCTCAGTAGCTAGGATTACAGGCATGCCCCACCACATCTGGCTAATTTTTATTTTTATTTTTTTGTTTAGATGAGGTGTCTCTATGTTACCTAGGGTGGTCTGGAACTCCTAGGCTCAACATTCTCCTGCCTTGGCTTCCCAAAGTACTGTGGTTGCTGGTGTGAGCCACCATACTCGGCCACCAAATACTGATCTTATTGGCAGTTTATTAATATAGCAGTAGTATAGGTTGAACATCCCTAACCGGAAATGCTCCAAAATCAGAAACTTTCCGAATCATTATGACATGACACCACAAGTGGCAAGTCACACACACCTGACCTCATGTGACAGTTTAAAGTCAAGATGCAGTCAAAACTTAGTTTCATGCACAAAATTTAAAAAAAATATTGCATAAAATTTTGGCTATGTATATAAGATACATATGAAACATAATGAATTTCATGTTTAGACTTGGGTCTCATCCCCAACATATCTCATTATATATGCAAATCATCCAAAATGTTCAAAAAACCCTGAAATTAAAAACACTTTTGGGTCCAAGCATTTTGGATAAAAAATACTTAACCTATATTAGAAGACCTCAAAATCTCTAGTTATATGGCATTTATGCAATCAGGAGGTATAGAAATATAGTTACGAATCTTAAAGTATAATTTATCAATATGTATTATCAGCAAATAACAAAATTAAAGCATAGAACTAAAGGCTTCTAAAATGCAAGAGTATCTAGTCATTTAAATACTATCAAAAATAATGTCTTAAAATATTCTGCTTTTTAAATTTTTGAGCATTTTTAGTTTTGTTTTTTTTTTTGAGTTGGAGTCTCAATCTGTCGCCCAGACTGGAGTGCGGTGGCCGCTCCCGGCCACCGCAGCCTCGACCTGCTGGGCTCCGGCGATCCTTCCGCCTCAGCCTTCTGAGTAGCCGGAATTACAGGCACGCGCTACCACGCCCAGCTAATTTTTTGATTTATTGTAGAGATGAGGTCTTGCCAAGTTGCCCAGGTGGGTCTTGAACCCGCGGGCTCAGGCAATCCACTCACCTCAGCCTCCCAAGGTGAGGGATTACAGGCTGAGCCACCGAGCCCGGCTTCATTTTCCACTTTTAAAGAGTGACTTGAATTTGTTTGATAAATTGTTTGATAACATATTTCCCAAGCATTTAAAACTGCTGCGTCCTCTGGACTTGTGTCCTTCAGCATGACTATATATTGTGGAATCTAAATAGAAAATATACCAATTAATCAACAGACTTGAATATGTCTTTGAGCCTAAGAAAGCAATAGAATGATTTCACATTGTAAGCAATGTTGATGCCTGTTTTTCAGAATTTATTTGCATCACACATTGATAGCTGTGCCTTTAATTTTCCTACCTTCGAATAAAGTGTTTTGCCTTATTGTCTCCTTTTCATTACTTTATCTGCCTTTCCAATTCAGATTTTCCTGTATCTTCATTTATTTATATGCTCATCTTCTAATGAATATATACTATGTACAAAATACCTGCTAGGCTTTAGGGATACAGAGATTTAAAAAAATAATTGGACACCAAGGGAGGTTTACTTTCAGTGGGAACAATTTACCTATAGTAATATTCACAAAACACAAAGAGATATTAAATTGAAACATATAAAATTGTCATTTTTGTTGTCAAAATTGGTCAAATATTAACATCTTCATGTGGTTTAATATAATATTATACAACATGTTGATGTAATATTTTGGAAATGTTGCTTAAGGTGAAAATGTCAGGAATTGGGTATTAATCCAGAGACTGGGAAACGAGATAGTAATTTCAGATGAAGGGGACACCTTTTAGACTTGAAGATTATCAAGTAACTTTTCTAAAAAGTGTAAGAAGCATGCTGCAGTTGAGCAATCTAGCCAGACTGGGTTCAAACTTGACTCCATCACCTACTAGCTATAAGACTATAATTAATATTATATATATTGTACAATATGTTATACATACATATATAGGCAAACTTTATTTTACGGCACTTTGCTTTATTGTGCTTTGAAGGTATTGTGTTTTTTTACAAATTAAAGGTTTGTGGCAACCCTGAGTTGAGCTAGTCTGTTGGTGTCTTCTTTCTGACAGTATGTGCTCACTTCATGTCCCTCTGTCATATTTTGATAATTCTCACAATATTAAAAAATTCTCATTATTACTGTATCTCTTATGATGATCTTGAATCAACGATCTTTGATGTTACTATTTTAATTGCTTTCAGGTACCACAAACTGCCCATATAAAACAGTGAATATAATTGATAAATGTTTTGTGTGTTCTGACTGTTCCGTCGACCAACCATTCCCCTATCTCATGCCCTCTCCTTGTGCCTCTCTATTCCCTGAGACACAAGAATATTGAAGTCAGGCCAATTAACAACCCTACAGTGGTCTCTACGTTTAAATCAAAGAAAGAATATTACATCACTCAATTTATTTTTATGTTTATTTTTTATGAGTGGGAGTCTCACTCTGTCACCCAGGCTGGAGTGCAGTGGCATGCTCATGACCACTGCAGCGTCGATCTGCTGGGTTCAGGTGATCTTTCTGCCTCAGCCTGCCAGGTAGCTGAAACTACAGGCATGTGCCACCATGCCCAGCTAATTATTTATTTATTGTAGAGACAAAGGTCTTGCCATGTTGACCAGGCTGGTCTTGAACCCCTGGACTCAGGCAATCTTCTCACCTCCGTCTCCCAAAGTGCTGGGATTATAGGTGTGAGCCTCTGCACCTGGCAATATCACTCACTTTAAATCAAAAGCTTACAGAGGAAGGCATGTCAAAATCCAAGATAGGCCAAAAGCTAGACCTCCTGTGCTGAACAGTTATCCAAGTTGTGAATTCAAAGAAAAGGTTCTTGAAGGAAATAAAAAATACTGCTTCAGTGAACACACAAATAATATGAAAGAGAGAAAGGTTGATTACTGATGTGCAGGTCTGAATAGAAGATCAAAACAGTCACGACATTCCCTTAAGCCTAAATCTAATCCAGAGCAAAGCCCTAACTCTATTCCATTTTGAGAAAGCTGAGAAAGGTTAGGAAGATGCAGAAGAAAATGTTGAAGCCTGCAGAGGCTGGTTCATGAGGTTTAACGGTAAGAAGCCATCTCCATAACTTAAAAGTGCAAGTTGAAGCAGCAAGTGCTGATGGAGAAGCTGCAGGAAGTTATCCAGAAGATCTAGTTAAGGTCATTGATGAAGTTGGCTATATTGAACAACAGATTTTCAATGTAAATAAAACAGCCTTCTGTTGGCAGAAAGTGCCATCTAGGACCTTCACTGCTAGGGAGGAGTAGTCAATGTCTGGCTTCAAAACTTCAAAGGACAGACTGACTCTCTTGTTAGGGGCTAATGCAGCTGGTGACTTTCTGTTGAAGCCAATGCTCATTTACTGTTCCCCAAATCCTAAGGCCTTTAAGAATTAAGCTAAATCGGCTCTGCCTGTGCTTTATAAATAGAACCACAAAGATGTGCTGGATGAGAGAACATCTGGTTACTGCCTAGTTTACTGCATATTTTAAACCTATGTTGAGACCTGGTGCTCAGGAAAAAATATGCCTTAAAAATGTTTTATTCTTTATTTTAAAGATGTGGAATACAGTTCCGAATCAGGTATACAAGTGGTCATTGTACAGGTAAAGTTTGAGCCTCCCTTTGGCCCCCACTTTGCCTGGTTTGAGATCAGGTACCCTTATTGATGTGTCCCTCCCCCCAACCCCAGCTGTATCCCACTACTGCCAATCCCTTTCTTATAGTATTATGGTAAATGTTTAGGGTTCGCTTATGAGTGAAAACTTGTGGTACTCTGTTCTTTGTTTCTGTGATAGATCACTGAGTATGATTGACTCTAGATCTATCCAAGTTACTGTGAAGTCCATATGTTTGTCTTTCTTTATGACTGTGTAATATTCCATTGTGTGTATGTACCACATTTTTTTCCAGGCCAGTTTTGATGGGCAACATGGTTGGTTCCATGTTTTTGCTATTGTGAATAGCGCTGCAATAAACATGTATGTGCAGATATCTCTTTTGTAGAATGATTTGAGTTCCTCTGAGTATGTTCCCAGTAGGGGGAAATTTCTAGCTCTCTTAGGAATCACCACACTATTTTCTATAGAGACTGAACTAGTTTGCATTCCCACCAGCAGTGTAGAAACATTCCCTTTTGTACTCATCCTTGCCAGCATCTGTTGTTGTTTGTTTTATTAATGGTGAACATCCTTACTGGGATTAGGTGGTATCTCAAAGTGGTTTTGATTTGCATTTCTCTGATGATTAGTGAGGCTGAGCACTTTTTCATATATCCTTTGGCTGCCTGTATGTCTTCTTTTAAAAACTGTCTATTTATGTCTTTTGCCCACTTTTCAATGTGATTGTTCATTTTTTTCCTTTTTGGCATGTTTCAGTTCCTTGTAGATCCTGGCCTTTGTCAGATACACAGTTGGCAAATATTTTTTCCCATTCCTTGGGCTGTCTCCCTGCTCCCTTAATGGTTTCTTTTGCTTTGCAGAAGCTTTTCAGTTTAATGAGGTCCCACTTGTCTATGTCATCTCTTACAGCATGGACACCTGGGGTTTTGATCAGGAATTGGTTGCCTACTCCAATTTCCATAAGGGTGCCTCCTGCGTTTTCTAAGATTCTTATAAAAGTACTGTTGCAGTAGGAAAAACACATTTGAATTTTAATAGAGCTAGGTAAAATATTACACAATAATATTCTTTTTCTTCATTGCTGTCATCTTTTTATTCCATCCTATTTATTAAGGATATATGTAATTTTCTGATTCATGTTCTCCCTCTGGCCATTTCCTTTCTCATGTAACAAAAGATAAACTCAAAACTTATTTTAAAAAGTCAAAAACTTTGCTCCTTTCCCCTCAAATAAAGGAAATAATGTTTAAAGAATTCTAAATCATTGAAATTATTCGTAATTGTTCAGAACAGCTCCTGGGAATTACAAAAAGAATAGCTATTTTCTCTTTTAACCAATTATTTTAAAATTAATGTTTGGGAGTTATTTACTTATATAAGTTGACTTTTTTCTTATACCCTGACACCCCCATTTAACAATAAACCATATTTTTGAAAAACAATATAAAAATATGGGGAGCCAGGCATGGTGGCTTGCACCTGTAGTTCCAGTTACTAAAATCTCTGAGGCAGGAGGATCACTTGAGGCCAAGAGTTCAAAACAAGTCTGAGCAACATAATGAGACCCTGTTTCTAAAATAATTAAGACAAAAAATTATCCAGGTATGGTGGTGCATGCCTGTAGTCCCAGCAGTTTGGGAGACTGAGGCAGGGGGATCACTTGAGCTGCAGTGAGGTATGATCATGCCACTGTATTCTACTTTTTTTTTTAAGATGAGGACAATTCAGGATTAGGTATACAAGTGGATATTGTACAGGTAAAGTTTGGGCCTGCCTTTGGTCCCCACTTTGCCTGGTTTGAGCTCAGGTACCCTTACTGATGTTGTGTCTCCCCCACCCTCCTAGGTAGTATCCCGCTACTGCCAATCCCTTTCTTATAGTATTATGGTAAATGCTCAGGGTCCGCTTATGAGCGAGAACATGTTCTTTGTTTCTGTTTTCTGTTCTTTGTTTCTGTGATAGATCACAGAGTATGATTGACTTTATATCCATCCAAGTTGCTGGAAAACCCATAATTTTGCTCTTTTTTATGGTTGTGTAATATCCCATTGTGTATATGCCACATTTTTTTTAAACCAGTCCAGTTTCAATGGGCAGCATGGTTGGTTCCATGTTCTTGCTATTCCATATTTTTGCTGTTGTGAATAGTGCTGCAATAAACATGTGTGCAGGTATTTATTTATTTATTTTTTTGTAGAATGATTTGAGTTCCTCTGGGAGTATCCCCAGTTGGAAGATTGCTGGGTCACATGGAAGGTCAATGTCTCGTTCTTTTAGAAATCGCCATACTATTTTCCAAAGAGGTTGACAAATTTGTCTTCCCCCTAGCAGTGTGGAAGCGTTTCCTTTTCTTCACTTCCTCCCCAGCATGTGTTGTTTGTTTTATTAATGATGGCCATTCTTACTGGGGTTAGGTAGTATCTCAATGTGGTTTTGATTTGCATTTCTCTGATGATTAGTGAAATTGAGCACTTTTCACGTGTCTGTTGGCTGCCCATATATGTTCTTTTGAGAAGTGTCTATTCATGTCTTTTGCCCATTCTTTAATGGGCTGTTTGTTTTTTCCTTTTGGCACATTTGAGTTCCTTGTAGATTCTTGATGTTAGGCTTTTGTCAGATATACAGTTGGCAAATATTTTTTCCAGTTCTGTGGACTGTCTCCCCACTCTCTTGATGGTTTCATTTGCTCTGCAGAAGCTTTTCAGTTCTATGAGGTCCCCACTTGTCTATATTATCTCTTATGGCATGGGCATTTGGGGTTTTGATCAGGAATTGGTTGCCAGTTCCAATTTCCATAAGGGTGCCTCCTGCATTTTCTAAGGTCCTTATAGTTTGAGGTTTTACATTTAGGTCTTTGATCCATTTAGAGTTGATTTTTGTGTATGGTAATAGGTAGGGACTCTGTTTCAATATTTTGCATGTGGTCTGCTAGCACCATTTATTGAATAGGTTGTCCTCTCCCCAGTGGTTGTTGTTAGAGACTTTGTTGAGGATGAGTTGGTTGAGAAATTGGGGTTTTGCTTCCAGAATCTCTATCCTGGTCCATTGGTCCCTATGCCTATTCTTGTACCAATACCATACTGTTTTGATTATTGCAGACTCATAGTAAAGTTTAAAGTCTGGAAGTTTGATACCTCTCACTTTGTTTCTTTACTAAAGATTGTTTTGGCTATTTGTTGTCATTTATGTTTCCATATGAATTTCTGTATTGTCTTTTCTGGATTTCAGAAGAATGATGTTTGTAATTTATTGGGTATTGTTTTGAATATGTAGATTGCCTTTGGTATGATGGACATCTAAACAGTGTTGATTCTTCCTATCCATGAGCATGGAATATTTGTCCATTTGTTTGTGTCTTCTTGGATTTTTTTGAGTGTCTTTTGGTTTTCATTGTAAACGTCTTTCACTTCTCTGGTTAGGAAGATGCCAAGGTATTTCATTTTTTTGGTGGCTATTGTGAATGGGATTGTGTTTTTTATTTGGGTCTCTGCCTGCTTGTTTTTGGTGTATAGGAATGCAACTGTCTTTTGCACATTTATTTTGTACCCTGAGACTTTGCCAAAGTCCCTTATCAGTGCAAGCAGATTTTTGACAGATTCTTTTGGATTTCAAGGTATAGGATCATATCATCAGCAGAGAGGGATAACTTGACTTCCTCTTTCCTATTTGGATACCCCTGATTTCCTTCTCTTGTCTAATTGCCTAAGCTAGGACTTCCAACACAATATTGAACAAGAGGGGTGAGAGTGGGCAGCCTTGTCTTGTTCCAGTTTTCAGGGCAAATTTTCCAGTTTCTGTCCATTTAGCAATATGTTAGCTGTGGGTTGTAGTAAATGGCACTTACTATTTTGAGGTATGTTCCTTCTATACCTAGGTGTTTGAGGATTTTTATCAAGAAGCGATGCTGGATTTTATCAAAAGCCTTTTCTGCGTCTAACGAGATAATCATGTGGTCCTTGTTTTTATATCTGTTGATGTATTTAATGACATTTAAGGTCTTGTGAATGTTGACCCAGTCCTGCATCCTGGGAATAAGCCTACTTGGTCATGATGCATGATTTTTGAGAAGTGTTTTGGATCCAATTTGCTAGAATCTTGTTGAGTATTTCTGCATCTATGTTCATAAAGGATATTGGCCTGTAGTTCTTTCTTTGTTGGATCTTTATCCGGTTTGGGTATCAGTGTGATATTAGCTTCGTAAAATGATTTGAGGAGAATTCTATCTTTCTCAATTGCCTGGAATACTTTCAGTAGTATTGGTATCAGGTCCTCCTTGTACGTTTTGTAGAACTCTGCTTTAAAGCCCTCTGGTCCAGGACTTTTTTTGTAGGCAGTTTTCGTATGACAGAGTCAATTTCCTGGGTTGTTATTGGTCTATTTAGTGTCTCAATGTCTTCTTGTTTTAACATGGGGAGGTTGTGTGATGTCAGAAAGTCCTCCATTTCATCTAGGTTATCAAGTTTGTTTCCATATAGGTGTACATAGCCATCTTTGATAATCTTTTGTATTTCTTCGGGATCAGTTGTGATTTGATCTTTTATATTTCTGATTGTGCTTATTTGGGCTTTTTCTCTCTTTTTCTTGGTCATTCTGGCTAGGGGTCCATCAATCTTGTTAATTATTTCAAATAAACAGCTTTTTGTTTTGTTGATATTTTCTATAATATTTTTGTCTTCCATGTCCCATATTTGGGCTCTTATTTGAGTGATTTGGATTCTTCTGCTAAAGTTGGGGTTTTTGGTGGTCTTCTCTTTCCAGCTCCCTTAGTTGATTTGTTAGGCTCTTCACTTGTGATCTTTCCATTTTCTTGATCTGTGCTCATAGAGATATAAATTCCCCTCTTAGAATTGATTTCATGGCATCCCACAGGTTTTGGTAAGATGTTTCTTCATCTTCATTTGTTTCCTGGAATCTTTCAATTTCTTCTCTGATTTCAGTGTTGACCCATTTGTTGTTCAGCATCATGCTGTTTAGTGTCCATGTCTTGTGGGCTTTGGGGAAATGTTGTTGGTTTTGATATTTATTTTTATTTCACTATGGTCTGGCAAGATTTCAACCTTATGCAACTTGATTATGCTAGATTTATGGCCAAGGATGTGATCGATCTTGGAGTATGTTCTATGTGGTGATGAGTAGAATGTATATTCTGTGATTGTTGGGTGGAATAATCTGTTGATATCTACTAAATCCTTTTGGTCAAGTGTCAAGGTTAGGTTCTGGATCTCCTAGTTGATTTTTTGCCTCGATCTATCTAGGGCTGTCAGTGGGGTATTCAAGTACCCTGCTATAATACTGTTAGAGTCAATATCATTTTTTAGTTTATTTAGTAGTTACTTTATAAATGCTGGTGCTCCTATATTGGGTGCATATATGTTTAGGGTGGATATTTCTTGTTGATGTGTTGAACCTTTTATCATTTTGTAGTGTCTTTTTGCATCTTTTAAAATTTTTGATAGCTTAAAGGTTGTTTTGTCTGATATTAAGATTGCAACTCCTGCCTTCTTTTGTGATCCATTTGCCTGGAAACTCATTTTCCATCCTTTATCTTTGAGTCTGTGTGCATCCCTTGTAGTAAGATGAGTCTCCTGGATGCAGCGAATAATGGGGTCATGGTTTCTTATCCAGTTTGCCATTCTGTGTCTTTTCAGTGGTGCATTTAGTCCATTCATATTCAGGCTGATTATTGGAATGTGATTGTTTATCCCTGTCATGAGATTCTTATAAAGTTTTTTCTTTGTTTGCTTGTTTTCTTTTGGCTTTGGGATTAATGTATGTGTGTGTTTTCAAGTTTCTTGTTGTGCTGTATTCTTTGTTGATTCTGTGCTCTGCTGTTCTTTTGGGAAGTGTGTGATGATTCTTTTTTTTCTTTCTTCTCTGCTTAATACCTTTTTAAGTGTCTCCTGTAGAGCTGGTCTGGAAGCTGCATAATCTCTTAGGGACTGGACGTCTGGGAAGGATTTTAATTCTCCTTCACTGATGAAGCTGAGCTTGGCTGGGTAGGAAATTCTTGGTTGAAATTGCTTTTCTTTGAGGACTTTGCATATAGGGCTCCAGTTCCTTCTTGCTTGTAGTGTTTCTGCTGATAGGTCTGCTGCTATTCTGACTGGTTTTCCCTGATAGATAGTCTGAATTTTCTCTCTTGCTGCCTTTAGGATTTTTTTGTGTGCCTTTCTTTGTGTAGGCAAATTACTATGTGTCTAGGGGTTGGTCTTCTCATTTGATGTCTTGTGGGGTTTCTCTGTATCTCCTGTGCTTGTCTGGTCACATCTCTGTTGAGATGGGGAAAGTTTTCTTGGATTACCTCCTGGAATATTTGTTCCAAGTTTTTCTCATTTTCCTTTTCTTCTTCTGGGATACCCATCAGGTATAGGTTTGGCCTCTTGATATAATCACACATCTCTTGTAGGCTTTGTTCTTTCTTTCTGAGTCTTCTTTCTATTTTTTTTTTTTTTACAGATCGAGTTAATTCCATGTTCTGGTCTTCAAGTTCTGAGATTCTTTCTTCAGCTAAATTAATTCTGCTTTCCACGCTTGTCATCTTGTTATTTATTTCTGGGATGAAATGTTTTATTGCCAGAATCTCTGTTACAAGTTCTTTCAGTGTTGCATCTTGTCTTTCTTGAATCTTATTCACTCTTTCTAACCATTCCCTGATCGCTGTCATATTTTAGGGCCAGTTGTTGGTGACTTCCATTGTTTGGGCACCAAGGTCTGACTTCTCAGGAGTTTTGTCTTTGGTAGACTTGGAATTGCCTGAGATCTTCCTTTGACTTTTCCTCATTTGTGACAGATCTCTTGCCTCCTTCTTTAGTTCTGTTATTCAGTGTCAGTGGGAGAGGCTTTCCCTTCTGATGTTTGCCCAGTCCTCTATTCTTCCCTGATCCAGGCTCTGTATTTGTTCTATTCTGAAATAAGATAGTGAATGGAAAGCTTTGCTGTCTCTTATAGTTTTTGAAATCTGAGTAAAGTGGAGGATTGGGTGCTAGGAGTCAGATGCTACTTGCAGATTAAGATATTCACTTATTGTGGGATGTTTTCCCTGTGATCCACTCCCCACCACCACTCTATATGATGATGAAAAGCAGAAACCAACTCACACTACAAAACAATCTGCAATAACAACAAAGTGAGACAAAACAAACCACAACAACATAAAAACCCCAAGAAAACTAAACACACACACACCTACCTAGTACAAAGTGAATAGAGAAGAAAAACAAAAAGACCGAAGGGGGAGAATAAGGAAAAAGAGAAAAAAAGATGCGGGGATTCAGGTAGAACCCTCACACATATGTTGACACACCCCTTAAATTATAAAAATTGAATATAAAAAAACCCCAGAAGGACAAAAGAGCAAAAACCAACAACAAAGTCAAAAGATGAACACTCAATCATTCACATACACACATAAACAGAGAATGACAAATAAAAGCAGAAAGAAACAGAGAAAGAAAAGAGAGAAAAAAATTAGGAGGGTATGCAGGTCAAAGTCTCACATACACATTCATGCATAAGGGAAAAATATTTTAAAAATAGATGAAATAACAAACAGAAAATTTTTAAAATTGAAAATTAAAAAACAAAACAAAACAGAGCAAAACAAAAAACAAAGACAAAAAAACCTGTCCTCTTGTGGCAGGCTTTGTAATTGTTCCTCTAATTAGATCTCTCCTGCAGCCCACCTCTTTCACTCTGACCTCAGGGAACAAAGCAGGGAAGAAGGAGGGGCAGTGGAGGTGGGTGGGGCTGCAGTCCTCCCCTCCCACTCTTGTATAGCCAGGGAGATCTCTGGTGGGGATGTACAGGATAGTCTCTTCCCCAGGTATGTACTCTCCCAAGGTTGCCCTAGCCAGGCCTATCCTGGAATGAGGTTCTCCTATTGTGACTGATGTCCAGGCTCCGTCTGGGTTTGTCCCTCTCAGTCATGGCCCAGCTGTGTGGGTCTGACATTCAGAGAATTGCTGGGGAGGAGGGGGTTTGGGTCAGCCCCAGACTCAACACTGATGTCTTTGGAGTTTTTCCTTTTCCTTTTCTGGCCACACCCTTTGTCCCACAGCTGGATCAGGGTAGGGGGTGAGGAGCCTGGAACTCAGCATTCATCAGGTCCCTCTGAATTTTGTGCTCTCAGGATATTTCCTCTGGACCACGATCCAGTCCTGAGTAGTTGATCTGCCATTCACAGAAATCAGATCTCTGGGCTTCATCTACAGCCCTTTCCAGCACCTTATTAGGTCTCTCTCCTACTTCAATGGTAAGGGAGCACCTGGGGCAATAGTTTGTCCATGTGGCTTAGGCAACAAGTTGGAGGCTGGGTGTGGGGGGAGCTGGGTTGAACAATGCAAATCTCTGCGGGAAAATGGCTTCAGTGGGTGGCTCCTCACCAGGCATGTATTCCTCTCTCCAGATTCCCACAATGCTTTCTCTCCAATAACCAAATCCTGTGCTGCAGTGGTCCTGTATGCCAGGTGATAGTGTGCACCAGTCCCAGGTGCTGAGAATCAGCTGGATTCAGCAGGCTTTTCTCAGGCATGTTCCCACAAGCAGTAGACATTTCTGCTGCAATCTTGGGATCTGTGTTCTAATTTCAGGGCGGTGGGGGCTTGCAGTCACCCTCAGAGGGGGTACCCAGGTGCATGCAGCCAAGTGTCCCCTCAGACTGACTTTCACGCTCCCACCAGTGCCTGCCTACTCACACAGAGTCTTTATTGTCACTTGCCTCCATGGAGGTTTTTACAGCCTGACCTGTAGGCCACCATCTTAAGCTCCACCCTCACATACACACTTATGCACAAAGGAAAAATGTAAAATAATTTAAAAAACAAATGAACTAAAAGCCTACACTCTTGTGGCAGTTTCTGTAGTTGTTCCCCTCAGCTGCCCTTCTGCTGTCTCCTGCAGAACTTTCTCAATCTCTCTAGTGTTCGGCCAAGGGAGGGAGGAAGGGGCAGTGTGGGTGGGTGGTTCTTCAATCCTCCTCTTCCACTCTCATATGGCAGGGAGATCCTCTCCGTTGGGGAGGTGTGAGATTTTCTCTTCCCTAGGTACTGGTTGGGCATGCCCCAACCAGGCTTGTCATGGAGTGGAGTCCTCTTATTGTGAATCCAGGCTCATCCAGGCTCCACCTGGGTTCATCCCTCTCAGTTGTGCCCCAGCCATGTGGGTCTGAAGTTCAGAGGATTGCTGGGGAAGAGGGGGTTGGGTCAGCCCTGGACTCACCACTGATGTCTTTGGAGGCCACACTCTTTGTCCCATGATTGAATCAGGGGGTGGGGCACCTGAGACTCAGAACTCATCTGTCCTGTTGTTATGACCAAGTAAGTGAAAAGAAGCTATGCTAGCAAGTTGAGTTTAATTAATTATGAATTTATTAAACGCATGGGTCAAGAGTAGGAATGAAAACTCTTGACAAATTGGTACAGTTTGTGATAAGTTTTTATAGGTAAAATTTGCAGCATTGGCTACATAGCAACTTAGTGACCATAGCAACTATTAACTAACAACTCAGCAACCAAAATGGGAACTTTGATTTTAGGGAGCTTTGATTAATTTCATGTCAGGTAGGTATAGCCAGTGCCCAGAAAGTCCCTGGAGTTCTGTCATTAAGATACAGTTTAAGGTAGTTACATAGAGACAAGGAAGAAGAATCATTACACAATGGAGTTACCTTGGTTAGGTCACTAACAGAATATAAGAACAAACTATGAAAATGTCAAAGGGTAACATTTTATTTCAGTTAACAAAGCATACAATCACATGGAGCTTATGGCGAAGGAGTTCTATAATGGTTAGCAGGCAACAATCAGCATAACCTGCACAAAGGAGACAAAGCTGGGAGTCTGTGGTCATGGGAATGTTACTGTAATCACACATAGGCACTGATTCTTAGGTCAGGCAGGTAACTAAGATGAAAGTTTTAAACAAAATGGAGTAAGCTTGTTACTATTGTTATTTTGCTAGCAATTTGATTTTATTAACTGATTTAGCTCATTTCATTCTCCCCTTTTAGTTGTGCATGAGTCAATTCGTTGACTCTTCGGTTAAAGGAAGGGAATTATAATAGGTTCTGGTATACAGAATTTTTACTGAGTTGATTTGTGTCTTGACAAAGTTAACAAACCAGTTTAAAATGCAAGGTCCGATTAGTAGACCAAAGAAGAGAAGTATGAGAGGTCCTGATAGACTAGTAAGCAAGGTAGTCAGCCATGGGTTCCAATCAAACAAGAATTGGAACCAGGACTTATTATCATTTAGTTTTTTTCATCACTGGTTTATGTTTTCCCAGACCTTTTGGAGAGTTTCTTTGACGTTTCCTGATGTATTGGCATAGAAACAACAAGTTTCTCTGAGAGCAGCACAAATCACTCCCTGAGACATGAACAGTAAGTCAAGACCTCTCTGATTTTGGAGGATGATCTCAGCTAAAGAATTTACCTAGTTGTGGAATTGTTCTATTGATGGCTGTACATATTTTAGGTCATCATTTATGTTTTGGGTTAAGCTGGTTAGTCCCCTTAATCCTGTTTCTTCACGGACTAAAGCAGCAGTGCTAAGTGCAGCTGTCCCCAGTCACACTTAATCCGACTAAAGTGGGGAAAAGGCATGCCTTTTTCAGGCACCAGGTGGTGAAATTAGAAGAGTAACCCTCAGGGCCACTGTAGACATATAACTGAAGAAGTACATAAACAATAATACATAAAACAGGTTTATTGTTTAACATTTCAGCAGTAACACAAGTAATTAATCCTAATGAACAAGCAAACCAAGTATTGGCAGGTGCAGTATAAGCTTGGAAATTAGTTATGATCTTAGTAAGAGACCGATGACAAATTTCAGAAAATGGAGAAGCTGTTAAATTGAAACTTGCAGTTATTAAACAAGAGGCATTTCCAGTTACATCTTCTATGGTGACATGAATAGTTTTTGGAATATAAGTTGTTTTAGCTGCATTGCTCAGGATAGGAGTTTCGACTCCTATTCCTATGTAATATGGAGGTTTTGATTTTAAACAAAGCCAGCATTCTGATGCTAATTGAGGCCAACTGTTATTAAGCAAGCGGTGCATATGAGTTAACATAGGAAAGAAACAGGGGGTTTCTGGACTGGAAAGCTTAATCCCAAAGACTTTGGAGCTGGTTCAGGAGGTGCTTGTGGATGAAAGCCAAACATAGGGTCCTGTAACTCAGTTAAAGGTCCTATGGGTATAGGTTGATAGTTGATGGTTCACCTTTGAATAGTAAATAAGGCGCCCTGGTCATACCCTTTCATTTACAACCGTACACCACAGGTTTTTCCAGTTCTCCATGAATGATGGAGTGGATCAGTAGCCTTTATGTATAGAGGTCGTTTTGAGCCAGAGGTTAGCCAAACAGTGATTTGGGAAGTGTCATTAGGTCCTCCACTGTAAGTTGCGATGGTGAAACATTCCCAGTTTGGAAAAAAGAATTCATTTTCCTGCATACATTTATAATTTGGGGGATTACTGGGGCAGAGGTAGATGTCTGTAGTTTTTATAAATTTAGGAGTTGCCCGTTGGGTACACATTTCAGTAAAGAAGTGGTTTGGTACCCCGCCTGCCATAGGAATTCTGGCTACCCAGTCAGGGATTCCAGGTCTTTGAAATATACATTCTCTTTCTACAGGTACAAGATCAGGAATATTTACTTTAAATTGAATTAGGTTTGAGTTAGGGGGTTCAATTTTGGACAGCTAAAACTTGTCCTGAAGTAAAGGAACTTAAAGTAAAGGTATAAGTAGTATAATAAGCTGAACTTGAAGGGGTGCTTGCTAGAATAAACCAGGGTAAACTTATTCTAAGCATAATAAAGCAATAATACATCCAGTACATGAGAAATAAAACAGTGTTAACAGAACTTTCTTGCAGCATGGCCATTCTGCAGGAGCTGCAGTAAGCAGTGCTGCTCCAAATCCTAGAGCAAGTGGGATAACAAAAAGGAGAAGCAAGGGATGAGTGAAATGCATTCAGTTATGGTCAAAGTCTCACAGTTCCTGCTGCTGGCTGGTCAGGTGATGTAGGACAATGGACTTGGAGGGTATGTTGGTTCACAGTCCAGTTGTTGTTTGGGCGGAGAGGCACATCAGTGTTCCAAATGCAGGTTTGGCTGAGCCAGGCTTCAGCATCCGCAGCTTCCTTGACTTGTGAATGATGAATCCAGGTTGGTATTCCACTAACTTTGAGTGACATTGGAGTGGTAAGGAAGACTTTGTATGGTCCTTTTCAGGAGGGGCTCAGTCCTTCTTTCTGGAACTTTTTGACATAGACCAGACTTCCAGGCTGGAATGAATGACATGGTGTGGAAGTTGGAGTTGGCAGTACAGCATGGACGTTGGTGTGGACAAGGACCTGTACCCACTGTAAAGACTGGAGATACTTTAACAGAGATTGATTAGTAAACTCTTCAAGAATAGGATCCCGTAAGCAGGGTAACAGAGGAGGAACAGAGGAGGAGGCCTTCCAAACATGATTTCATAAGGAGTAAACCCAGTCTTATATGGGGTACATCTAGCTCAAAGGAGAGCTAGAGGTAAGAGAGTTACCCGTTTTTTATCAGTTTCTATTATTAATTTAGATAAAGTGTTTTTTAAAGTCCAGTTCATGCATTCTAGAGCTTTGTGGTTAGTAAGCTTTGTGGTCAGTAAGCACAATGCAGTTTCCATTTGATATTCAGTGCTTTACTAGCCAACTGTGCTATGGATGAAGTGAAGGCAGGACCATTGTCTGAGCCAATAGAATGAGGAAGCCCATACCTAGGAATTATTTCATTTAATAAGTATTTTGCAACCATAAGGGCAGTTTCATTTTTTGTGGCAAATGCTTCTACCCATCTCGAAAAAGTGTCTACTAACACAAATAAAAAATTGTATCCTGCATACGGAGGTTTTATTTCAGTAAAGTCTATTTCTCATTGTTCACCAGGGCTTAATCCTTTTGCCCTGATTCCAGGAAGGGGCTTTGGCCCTCCCTTGGGATTGACGAGAGCACAAGCAGACACATTAAAGTTGCTGAATTAGCTTTTAAGTTATTGATAATTAAAAAATGGTTTAACAATTTAGCCATTTTAGTTCTTCCTAGGTGGGTGGTAGAGTGGAGTTGTTTTATTAATTTTTCTGCAATAACTTCAGATAAAACAATTTTGGAGTCTTTAACTCACCAGGCATCAGGTTTGTTGTAAGCTTCCGCCAGCTCTGCAGCCTCTTCTTTTTTATGTGTATATCTGGGCCGTCGTGGGAGAGAAGGGACTTGAAAAGTTTTAGCTGGTAAAATAGTTAGGAGTTCAATTGGGAGTTCTGCTGTTTCCCGAGCTGGCCGGTCTGCCAGGCAGTTTCCAATTGCTTCTAGAGTGTCAGATTTTTGGTGACCTTTACAATGAATAACAGCTACCTTTTTAGGGAGCCAAACAGCTTCCAAGAGGGCTAATATTTTTTCTTTATTTTTGATAGTCTTACCTGCTGTGTTGAGAAGACCACGTTCTTTGTAGATCATGGCATGTACATGAAGTGTAGCAAATGCTTACCGGCTGTCCGTGAAGATGTTTACTCATTTTTCTGCTCCCCAGTGCAGGACCTGGGTTAGAGCAATTAACTCAGCCTTTTGGGCAGAAGTGCCCTGAGGCAGTGCCTGTGACCAGATTACGTCATGAGCTGTAGTTACCGCTATGCTAACCTTACGGACTTCATTGAATACCAGGCTGCTACCATCTGTGAACAGATCAGCATCAGCCTGATGCAAAGGAGTGTCCCGAAGATCATGTAGGCTGACCTGGGTAATATCCAACACATCCTCGCAGTCATGCACTAGTGTCTCCGGATGGTCATCAGGCAACAGGGTTGCCAGGTTGAGGCATTGAGTAGGAGAGAAAGGTTAGTCTAGATTGGTCTAATAGTAGGCTCTGATACTGGGTAATGTGTGCATTTGACATCCAATGGCCAGAGGCTCCCTGAAGCAGAGTCTCAATAGCATGGGAAGCAGTTAGAGCCAGGTTTTGGCCAAAAGTTAACTTGTCTGCTTCTTTAACCAGCAAAGCTGTGGCCACAATAGCTCAGAGACAAGAGGGTCAACCAGAAGCTACCGAATCCAGTCTTTTTGACAAATAGGCCACCAGTCTTTTCCATGGCCTTAGGGTCTGAGTGAGAACCCCTTTGGCAATTCCTCGTTGTTCATGAATGAACAAGTGGAAAGGTTTGGTAACATCTGGCAGGGCTAGTGCCAGTGCTTGAATTAGAGCTGTTTTTAGCTGCTGGAATGCTTGTTCCTCAGCAGCAGTCCAATTTAGGGGTTGATCCCCTGCTGTGGCTGAGTACAAGGGTTTGGCAATTTTGGCAAATCCTGGGATCCATAGCCAGCATTACCCTGCCACCCCCAGGAATTCCCATACCTGTTTCTTGGTGGTTGGTGTGGGCTGAGGTTAGGGCTCGCTTGACCTCTTGCAGCTGGTGTCCAAGGTACGACACTTTGGCAGAGCAAAGCTGTGCTTTCTTTGCTGATACTCTGTAGCCAGGTCCTTGAGAAGCTGTAACAAGCTTTAGTACCTTGTAAACAGGTGTCCTAGTCTGCAGCTGCAAGTAGAAGGTCATCCACATATTGAAGCAAAGCACATTCTGGGTGTTGGGCATGGAACACCGACAAATCCTGTTGCAAGACCTCCCTGAAGAGGTTTGGGGAGTTCTTGAAGCCTTGTGGTATTTGTGTCCAAGTTAACTGACTGGTGTCTCCTGTGTTTGGATCTGTCCATTCAAAAGCAAAAATAGGTTGACTGACAGGAGACGGGGAATAGAGAAAAAAGCATCTTTTAAGTCTAGCACAGTATATACCTGATGTTGAGGGGGAAGTAGACTAAGTAATGTGTACGGTTTAGGAACAGTTGGATAAATAGTTTCTGTCTGCTTGTTGA
>CAUYQG010215628.1:0-10798 GCA_963574415.1 Tarsius wallacei | reverse complement strand
ACTCTGTCACCCAGACTGGAGTGCAGTGGCCGCTCCCAGCCACCGCAGCCTCGACCTGCTGGGCTCCGGCGATCCTTCCACCTCAGCCTTCCAAGTAGCTGTAATTACAGGCGTGTGCTACCACGCCCAGCTAATTTTTTGATTAATTGTAGAGATGAGGTCTCACCAAGTTGCCCAGGCAGGTCTCGAAATGAGTCTATCTTAACAACAATTGTTGCTGTGAGAAATGTTGTTCAAGTGGGGGAACCTGGTGACAAAATGTTTACATTCTTCACTTGATGCTTCGTTGTAATTCTGAGGCCTTTCAGCACCAATTAAAGGTTAAGAACAGGCAACTGTGGAATGTCAGCATGGAGTTGAATGAA
The DNA here is from genome assembly GCA_963574415.1 of Tarsius wallacei. NCBI lineage: Eukaryota > Metazoa > Chordata > Mammalia > Primates > Tarsiidae > Tarsius > Tarsius wallacei. The sequence goes on along the minus strand of CAUYQG010215628.1, from coordinate 10,433 downwards.
AAAAACTAGTTTTGCTTCTTTTATGAGAAAGAAACATGGGTTTGGATCCACTGCCTCTTGGATGATGGTTATTGTAGATGAATCCTTGGCTACAAGTGTCATCAACATTGATGAAGAAACCAAATTCTGTAAATATTTAAAGAGGTTTCATCTGAGCCAAATATGAGTGACCAAGGCCTGAGGCACAGTCCCAGGAGGTCCTGAGAACCCACGCCCGAGGTAGTTGGATTACTGCTTGGTTTTATAAATTTCAGGGAAACAGAAATTTGCAGGCATATAAATCAATATATGTGAGGTTTACATTGCTTCAGCTCAGAAAGAAAGGGCATCTCAAAGCAGGGGGCTTGTGGGTCACAGGTAGATTCAAATATTTTCTGTTTGGCAGCTGAGCACAGTGACTCACACCTGTAATCCCAGCACTTTGGGAGGCTGAGATGAGAGGATTACTTGAACCCAGAAGTTTAAGACCAACTTGGGCAACATAGAAAGACCTCATCTCAACAACAACAACAACAACAACAACAACAAAATTACCAACTACAACAAAATTAGTGTGGCAATGTGTGCCTGTAGTCCTAGCTACTCAGGAAGCTGATGCAGGAGGATTACTTGAGCCCAAGAGTTTGAGGCTATGGTGAGCCGTGATTGTGCCACTGCACTCCAGTCTGGACAACAAAGTGAGACCTTGACTCAAAAAAAAAAAAAAGATTTTCTGATTGGCAATTGGTTGAAAAAGTTCAGCTCTGTCTAAAGAATTTGAAATCTGTAGAAAGAAATTCTTGAGTTGGCTGAGTGCAGTGGCTTAAGCCTGTAATCCCAGCACTTTGGGAGGCTGAGGTGAGGGATTGCCTGAGCCCACAGGTTCAAGAACAGCCTGGGCAACTTGGCAAGGCCTCATCTCTACAATAAATAAAACAATTAACCGGGCATGGTAGTGCATACCTGTAGTTATGGCTACTTGGAAGGCTGAGGCAGAAGGATCACCTGAGCCCAGCAAGTCGACGCTGGGGTGTCCGTGAGCATGCCACTGCACTCCAGCCTGGGCAATGGAGTGAGACTCTAACTCAAAAAAAAAGAAAAAAAAAGTAATGCTTGAGTCAAGATAAGGGAGCTGTGAAAGCCAAGATTGCTGTTGTGTAGACTCAGAGCAAATAAGTGGTATCTTAAAAGATGTCAGTCTCTCCCTAGGGAAGTGGCTCCTCCATAGATGCAAATTTTCTCAAGAGACAGCTTTGTAAGGATGTTCAAAAATATGTCAAAGAAGTATAATTTGGGATGAAATATGTTTATTTCCTTCAGGTTCTGTTGTCTGTCATGTGAGCCTATGCCAGAGTCAGGTTGGAATTTGGTGTCTTATTGCCACAGAGTCTATCTTGTGAGTCTCACGATGTCTGTGTTAATATTAATGCGGGTCAGTGATGTCCAAACTCTACAAAGGAGGGGGGATAATGAGGCATGTTAGACCTCCTCTTCCATCATAGCCTGGGATTTAGCTTTTCAGATTTCCCTTGGCTCAGAGGGGGTCCATTAGTCATTTGGGAGGCTTAGGATTTTATTTTCGGTGTACATCAATGAAACTGTATTGGTTAGGGTTCTCCAGAAAAACAGAACAAGGATAGACAGATTTATTCTAAGAATTGGCTCACATGATAATGAAATTGAGATGTCTGATGATCTGCCGTCTGCAAGCTGGAAACCAAGGTGTTGTAGTTACAACTTGAGTCCCAAGACTGGAGAACCAGGAGCGCACTAATGGTATAAGTTCAAGTGCAGAAGCAGACCCACAGTCAGAGATAATTTTTCTTTGTTCCTCCTTTTTTGTTCTATTCAGGCCTCCTGTGGATTGAAAAAGGCCCACCCACCCTGAGGAGGGCAGTTTGCTCTATTCAGTCTCTCAATTCAAATGCTAATCTCATCCAGAAACATCCTCACAGACACACCCAGAATAATGTTTCACTGAATATCTGGGCACCCTGTGGCCCAGCCAAGTTGACATATGTAATTAACCATCATGCCAACACAGACTGGCTTAAGGAGAAAGGAACATATTGACTGACATATTTGGAAAAGATACACAGGTAACAGAATCACAAAAGCTGTCAAGGCTGTAGCAAGTGGAACCAAGGACCTGGTGCTGGCAAGACTGCTTTCTTCCCCATCCACTCCTCATCCCTGCCTGGTTCAGTTTCTCTTTGACAATCAACCTCACTGCCAACTACAGATTGACTCTGTCCACAAATCAGGAACCACAACCTCAGTTTAGTCCCCTACCAGAAGAGAATGCTTTAATCCAGGGCTTGCACATAAACCCCAGAGAGGGACACTGATTTGCTCTACATTGGGACATGTAATCACTCCTTGGATCAGTACATCTCTGTTGCCAAAGGATGGATACTGATTGACTGACTTGAGTCCAATGCATACCACCACACCCAAAGGCAGAAAGAGTATTCCCAGAAGGAGAAGGATGTGGTAGTTGTCATTGTCGGACAGTCCATCCCTTGGCTGCCTGACACACAAGTCCATATATCACAAGAGTGCCTGCACTTATCATAGCGGTCCCACATTTTACCAACACACACACACACACACACACACACACACACACACACACACACCTCCTATGAGAGAAACAACTGAATGCCACATCCTGTCACTGTATCTATCTCCAGTGGCAGGATTTGGGAGCACTGTCTTCTCCTCTTGGTCAGGTTCAAATGTGGCTACTTACGGTCTGCCAACCTATGACTAATCATCTCCAAAATACATCTGGTATATAATGAAGGTAAAAAAGGAAAAAAAAACCAAGAAAATCCCCAGTTAGGAAAAGAGGAAGATGGAGAGCAAAATGCAGCAATTACCATCCCAACATCCTGCCAGACAGAGATAGCAAGGGACCCTTTTCCTGGCAGTGAAACCTCTCCAAAAATCCAGGCCCTTAATTCGAAGTGGTTTTCCTGGCAGTCTTATAGTGAAACAACATGGCGGGTGGAGCGCATTTTCTTAAGGAGATAGGGAAGACATGCTCCTATCCCTGACGCCCCTGTCATGCTCGAGCCAGTCTGTCTAGGAGCTGGGTAATGCACGGGCCACATATTCCAAAACCAAACTGGGCTTCGAGTCATACCAGGAACAACTTCGGGGCATGTGGAGGAGTATACAGTTTGAATGACAAAACATGAGCTTTTCAGGGACTTTCTTTCTCATGTGAACCATTTGTATTGGAAAACTTTCTACAGTATAATACATACTTCCCTGCCTTTAAAGAAATATAAGTAATTCTTGTGCACCATAGAACAGGGGAAACATAGATGGACAACTACAAAAATGTCGCTCATATATCACTATCCAGTGATGGTGACACTTTGACTTACTTTTTTTTTTAAGGGTCTTGCTTTGTCACCTGTCATCTAGGGAATGCAGTGGCACGATCACAGCTCATAGTAACCTCTAACTCCTGGGCTTAAATGATCCTTCTGCCTCAGCCTCCCAAATAGGAACTATAGGCACGTGCTACCACACACAGCTAATTTTTTTTTCTTGTCTATTTTTGTAGAGATGGGGGTCTTCTTAGGTTGCCCCCTGACTGACCTCGAACCCCTGGCCTCAAGTGATCCTCCCGTCTTGGCCTCTCAAAGCGCTGGAATCATAGATATGAGCCACCGCGCCCAGCTAACACTTTGATTTTCATTCTTTTTGATGTTTTTCTTTAGTGCGTACAGGTGTGTTTGTGTGTATTTTTATTGTGTGTGTATTCCAAAAATGGAATTATATTATGCACCTTTTCTAGAGCTAGCTTTTCTCCTTTTACTTTCCTAAAAGTAGATCATGGATAACTCTGGGGTCAGGACACTCTTTGTGTGCCTGAGCACCATGGTGCATTATGCGTGCGTTGTCTTTTAAAAATCAGGATTACCACTAGGCCTGGTGGCTCCTGCTGTAATCCCAGCACCTTGGGAGGTAGAGTCCAGAGGATTGCCTGAGCCCAGGAGTTCAAAACCAGCCTGGGCAACATGGCAAGACCTCGTCTCTACAATAAATAAAAAAATTAGCTGGGCATAATGGCACAGCTACTTGGAAGTAGTTCTAGCTACTTGGAAGGCTGAGGCAGAGGGATCATCTGAGCCCAGCAGGTTGAGGCTACTTGAGCTGTGATCATGTCACTGCACTCCAGACTGGGTGACAGAATGAGGCTCTGATTCAAAATAAACAAACAAATAAATAAAATCAGGATGACCAACCTGGGAACAAGAGACAATGGTCCCAGCCTGAGATTCAGTGCCCTTGCACTGCCTGGGATTTCCCCAAGTCCTCGCCTTATCACTCCTGAGGTTGGTTCCTCTTGGTAGAAATGCTCTCCTTAGCTGGGCTCAGTGACTCAGCCAGTAACCCCAGCACTTTGGGAGGCCAAGGTGAGTGGATTGCCTGTGCCTGTGAGTTTGAGACCAGCCCGGGCAACTTGGCAAGACCTCGTCTCTACAATAAAATAAAAAATAGCTGGGCATAGTAGCGCACGTCTGTAGTTCCAGTTACTTGGAAGGCTGAGGCGAAAGGATTGCCGGAGCCCAGCAGGTCAATGCTGGGGTGGCCGTGAGCATGCCGTGCTACTGCACTCCAGCATGGGCAAAGGAGTGATACTCCAACTTAAAAAAAAATACTCTTTTCCCATCCTTCCCTTCTCTTGCTTTTTTCTGTGATGGAGACACCTGAAGTTTTCTATTCCATCTTTGTAGGAAGGTCTTCATGGGCATTTGGATGGTTCTTGGGGCCAATGGGAGACAACATATGAAGTCATGACTGTCCTGGGAGCTCAGGGCCAAAGGTCATCATGCAAATCTGGCAGATAGGTCACACCTGAGCCTGGGGACAGTGATTTCAGGTTCTTTCACAAAGACTGAAGATTTCATGTCTTGACCAGGTGTGGTGGCTCCTGTTGGTAATCCCAGCACTTTGGGAGGCCAATGTGGGAGGATAGCTTGAGGCCAGGAGTTCAGGACCACTCTGGGCAACATAACGAGACCCCCAACTCCACAAAAAATTTAAAAATTAGCTGAGTGTGGTTGTACATGCCTGTAGTCCTAGCTGCTCAAGAGGCTGAGGTAGGAGGTTTGCTTGAGTCCAGGAGTTTGATGCTGCAGTCAGCTATGATCACACCACTGCACTCCAGCCTGGATGAAAGAGTGAGACCCTGTCTCTTTAAAAAAAAGAAAAGAAGCCGGACTCGGTGGCTCAGCCTGTAGTCCTGCGCCTTTGGGAGGCTGAGGTGAGTGGATTGCCTGAGCCCGCGGGTTCGAGACCCGCCTGGGCAACTTGGCGAGACCTCATCTCTACAATAAATCAAATCAAATAAATAAATAAATAAATAAATAAAAGATTTCATGTCTTCATGACGACACGATCCCAGGTTCTTCCATGAAGACTGAGCTTCAGGATTTGGGTCAGGTCATTCCTTTTGTTTCTTCCTTCCTTCTGTCCCATATTCCCCTTGGCCACTGTACCCACAAACTTCTGTTGGGACCAAAACTGAGATCCAAGTATGGTCCAGAAGCTGTGGACTCGGACATCATGAATAACTCAACTTATTGTGGAGTGGCAGCCCGTTATTCTATCCCCACGCACCTATGCATCTCTGCAGTACTTTTAAAGTGCCGAAATTCTGTTCTATGCATTTTTGTAAAGTGACCCTTCAGCCAGTTTTGAACATCCCAGTGGGAATATTGAAGGTGAGTTGGTGAATGGGTAGGAGCTCTTTGGAAGCTTAAATCTGAATCTTTTTTGTGGCTTCAGGTCAAGCCATATCCAGCACCTGTAGTGCTGCCACCAGAGTGATCTTTTTATCTTATTTCTTCTTATTACTATTTTTTTGAGTTGGGGACTCACTCTGTCACCCAGGCTGGAGTGCAGTGGCACCATCTTAGCTGCTGCAGCATCGACCTCCTGGGCTCAGCTGATCCTTCCGCCTCAGCCTGTCGAGTAGCTGGGACTACAAGTGCGTGCTGCCACCCCTAGCTAATTTTTTTTTTTAATTTATTGTAGTGACAAGCTCTCACCAAATTGTCCAGGCTAGTCTCAAACCCCTGGACTCAGGCAATCCTCTTGCCTCCATCTCCCAAAGTGCTGGGGTTATAGGCATGAGCCGTCACACCCGGCCCAGAGTGATCTTTTTTTTTCTGGGTTGGAATCTCACTCTGTCGCCCAGGCTGGAGTGCAGTGGTACACTTACAGCCCCCGCAGCCTTGACCTGCCGGGCTCAGGTGATCCTTCAGCCTCAGTTTTCCAAGTAGCTGGAACTATAGGCACATGCCACCACACCCCACTAATTTTTTTACTTATTGTAGAGATGAGGTCTCACCAAGTTGCCCAGGCTGGTCTTGAACCCATGGGCTCAGGCAATTCTCTCACCTCGGCTTCCCAAAGTGCTGGGATTATAGGTGTGAGCCACTGCGCCTGTTCTCAGAGTGATCTTTTTTCTTTTTTCTTTTTTTTTTGAGTTGGAGTCTCACTCTGTTGCCCAGACTGGAGTGCAGTGGCACGCTCCCGGCTACCGCAGCCTCGACCTGCTGGGCTCCGGCGATCCTTCTGCATCAGCCTTCCAAGTAACTGGAACTACAAGCGCGCACTACCATGCCCAGCCAATTTTTTGATTTATTGTAGAGATGAGGTCTCGCCAAGTTGCCCAGGCAGGTCTCGAACCCGCGGGCTCAGGCAATCCACTCACCTCAGCCTCCCAAAGCGCTGGGATTACAGACTGAGCTACCGAGCCTGGCTCAGAGTGATCTTTTTAAAGGTGAGTCAAGGCTGGGCACAGTGGCCAGCCACAACTCAAGCTTGGAATCCCAGCACTTTGGGGGGGCTGAGGCAAGATGATTGCCTGAGTCCGCGGGTTTGAGACCAGCCTGGGCAACATGGTGAGACCTTGTCTCTACAATAAATGAAAAAATTAGCTGGGCGTGGTAGTGCACACCTGTGGTTCCAGCTACTTGGAAGGCTGAGGCAGAAGGATTGCCAGAGCCCAGCAGGTCGAGGCTGGGGTAGCTGTGAGTGTGCCACTGCACTCCAGCCTGGGCGACGGAGTGAGACTCTGACTCAAAAAAAAAAAAAAACGTGCATCGGCCCACTTCACATCCTTGCTTGAATCTGCCAGTTGTTTTCTCTCTCTCTCAGACCAAAGCCCACACAGTCCTTGCAGAGGCCTTTGTTATCTGCCCTCGTGTGCCTGCCTCGCTGATTTCATCCTCCTGAGCTCACCCTACTCCATCCACACCAGTCTGTCTGTTCTTGGGGCCCTCAGGGACAACCCCACATCAGGGTCACTGCACTTGCTGTTCTTTCTGCCTGGACCGCTGTTCCCCTCAGATCCACAATCCTGCTCGTTGAGCCCCTTTAAGTCTTCAGTCAGATTCTCCGGGTGAGCAAGTGTGCCCTGAGTGAGAGCCCCACATGTCACCCTCTCAGTGGGACCGTCCTGCCTTGCCCCATGCCACCTCTCTCTCTTCTTTCACCCCTCTCTCTCTCACCTCTGCCCTGCTCCTGCCTTCGCTCCATGCCTTCATTCCTTTCCAGCATCCTTCCTGCTGGTTTCCTGTGTTCACGGTCTTCCTCTCACTGAGAATGCAGACTCTGTGGAGGCAGAGACTTTTTTGCTCCCTGTAGTATCCCTAGCACCCAAAACAGCATCTGACTCCATACATATTTGTCATGTGGCTATATCGGAGGTAATTTCCTCAGAGGCTAAATGACCACCTAGACCCCCGCCCCAGTCTCTATAAATTCAGACGCCCACTCAGTAATGGAATAGAAAGCTTGTTGCAAGTTGGCCAGAAAATAAAATCTATGTATCTCTTGATTTTCATTATGGAATTAAAGATGCATTTCTATTAGAAAACAAAAAACAAAACTCCCAGGAGATTAAACAAGGATTAGGAAAGCTTCCAAGTCTGTGACATTCAGGGCGTCATTGTCATGCTGTTCACTTGCTGTCTTGGCATCATCCATCAGCTCTTGCTTCTGTGTCACACTTGCCACTCATGGGAGCGAGTCTAATGCTAGCTCTGGCTCCAAGAAGTGTATTCTTTTTTTTTTTTGAGATAGGATCTAACTCTGTTGCCCAGGCTGGAGTGCAGTGGCATCATCATAGCTTACTGCATCCTTGAACTTCTGGGCTCAAGCAATCCTTCCATTTCAACCTCCCAAATAGCTGGGATTACAGTCATGTGCCACCATGCCCGAATAATTTTTAAAATTTTAGGCTGAGCTCGGTGGCTCAGCCTGTAATCCCAACACTTTGGAAGACCGAGATGAGTGGATTGCCTGAGCCCATGGGTTTGAGACCAGCCCGGGCAACTTGGCGAGATCTTGTCTCCACAGTAAATTAAGAATTAGCCAGGCTTGGTAGCACGCGTCTGTAGTTCTGGCTACTTGGAAGGCTGAGGCAGAAGGATCGCTGGAGTCCAGCAGGTCGACGCTGGAGTGGTCGTGAGTGTACCACCGCACTCCAGCCTGGGTGACAGAGTGAGACTCTAACTAGAAAAAAAAATTTTTTTTTAACATTTTTTTTGTAGAGACGGGGGGTCTCATTATGTTGCCCAGGCTGGTCTTGAACTCCTGATCTCAAATGATCCTCCCATCACAACCTTCCAAAGCATTGGGATTATAGGCGTGATCCATTGTAGGATTTTATATATATTTTTAATGCCAGGATTCCCTTACTCTGAACTCATAATGTTCTGAATCTTACTCTCTTTTCCTTCTCTGTGTGCCCAGTGTGTAACGCTATTATTTTTAATTATTATTATTTTTTGAGTCAGAGTCTCACTCTGTCACCCAGGTTAGAGTGCAGTGACACACTCAGGGCCACTCCAGTGTCGACTTGCTGGGCTCAGGCGATCTTCTGCGTCAGTCTTCCAAGTAGCCACAACCACGCTACCATGCCCAGCTAATTTTTTGATTTATTGCAGAGATGCGGTCTCACCATGTTGCCCAGGCTGGTCTCAAACCCGCGGGCTCAAGCAATGCTGTTGTCTTGGCCTCCCAAAGTGCTGGGATTACATGCTTGAGTCACGACATCCAGCAACGCTATTATTTAAAGGTTACCAAGCACACCACGTTGCAGACATGACTAATGTCACAGCATTGGAAATGGAGATTTCCTGGTCTGGCCCTCATTGCCCTCTCTTGCCTGCACGTATCTTACCTTGGGAACAGCTTCCCTAACAAATATTTCTTGGAGTCCTCGAAGGTGAGCCCCACTGCTTGGTGTCAGCTCTAGCCACCACGCGGTGGCCACCATGTTCTTTTGTTCCGGCTTTGGCTCTTTTGAGTTGGTATCTGACGACAAAAACACCACCTGGAGGCTCTTGTCTTCAACAGTAGCAGTGCTGTCCACTGGAGACATGTCATAATTTATATGCCAAGGGTGACACTTCCTGATGCTCCCAACTCTGCAGGTTCTTCAGATACTCTCTGAGAGGTGGAGGGATGTCTCAGTGCCAAGGATATTGCCACATTCGGTTTTCTGGGCATTGAAAAGAACTACTTAAATTAATTTTCCTTCCTTCCTTCCTTCCTTCCTTCCTTCCTTCCTCCCTTCCTTCCTTCTTTCATCTGTCTTTTTTTTTTTCTTGAGTTGGAGTCTCACACCATGGCCCAGGCTGGAGTGCAGTGGCATGTTCATAGCCACCCTAGCGTCAACCTGTTGGGCTCTGGCAATCCTTCCACCCTAGCCTTCTAAGTAGCTGGAACTACAGGCGCATGGCTCAAGGCCCGGCTAATTTTTTGATTTTTTGTAGAGATGATGTCTCACCATGTTGCCCAGGCTGGTCTCAAACCCGTTGGCTTAGGGAATCCTCTCGCCTTGGCCTCCCAAAGTGCTGGGATTACAGGCTTGAGCCACCACGCCCAGACTTCCTCGGGCTTTCTGACCTTGTAGGCACTGCAAGGATTTGAATGATCCTGTGAGGGGAATTTAGGAATGGAGCCTTGAGAAAATGATCCATATCTTGCTTTTTGCTTGTTTAGGAGAAACTGTTACCCTAATAAAGCTGGTATTTCACAAGTCTCCATGGTAGTGCCAACACAGTTCAGGTTGCCTTCTGTTTATTCATTCCTTTATTCACCAGATCAACTGAGCATTTCCTTCATGCTGGATGCTGGGCATGTCACAGTGAGTGGTGCATACGTGGCTCCTGCCCACCTGGTGCCCAACCGCAGGGTAGTAGGAGAGACAGATGTTCAGTAGGTAAATGCACATCATTCAGTAGGTAAAAGTCCAGTCTTTCTGAGACTATAGGGAGTGAGACAGCCTCCTGGGTGAGGGAGAAAAATCAGAGACAGCTTCCCTGAGGACAGAGAAGCTGAGACCTGCAGGTTGAGTGGGAGGTATCTAAGAGTAAAGAGAAGAATGTTCCAGGCGGAGGAAACAGCTCAGTCTCTTA
>CAUYQG010215626.1:0-24530 GCA_963574415.1 Tarsius wallacei | reverse complement strand
CCATACACAAAAATTAACTCTAAATGGATCAAAGACCTAAACACAAAACCTCAAACTACAGGGAACTCAAATGCGCAGAAAAGAAAAAAAACAAACAACCCCATTATAAAATGGGCAAAGGATATGAACAGACACTTCTCAAAGGAAGACATCCTAGCAGCCAACAAACACATGAAGAAGTGTTCAACCTCACTAATCATCAGGGAGATGCAAATCAAAACCACATTTTTTAAATCCAGTTCTCTTTTGATGGACAGCATGGTTGCTTTCAGGTTCTTGCTATTGTGAACAATGCTGCGATAAACATACATGTGCAGGTATGTTTTTTATAGAGTAATTTGAGTTCTTCAGGGTATATTCCCAGTAGGGGGATCATATGGGAGGTTGGTATTTAGAGCTTTTAGGAATCGCCACACTGCTTTATGGAAACACAAACGACCAAGAATAGTCAGAACAATCCTCAGCAAAAAAAAAAAAAAAAAGCAGGTGGTATCCCATTGCCATGTTCTGTATTTTCTAAGGGTTTATTTCCCAAAATTATCTCCCTTGTGTTAGTGATCCTTTCCCCTCTCATTGGTCATATTCGCAATGTTTTCCTATTGACAAAATAACTGTTGAAAGCAATTCAGCAGTTGAGCTCAAAATCATGTATATGAATCCTTGCACTTTCTGATTATCTGGTCCTGGGTGATTGAGACAACTGACAGTGTCCATTGGGTCAAAGTAGCTATCGTTGTGGAGAAGATGACATGATTTAGACTTGAGAAATTTCACAGATATTGATGAAAGGATGAACTATAGAAAGTTTGTTTGTTTTTAAGTACAATATCTGTTCTTTCAAACCATGCTAGTCCTTTATTGCCTATAGGATAAATACCAAATCCTCTGGCATAGCAAGGAAGTATTTTACCCACCAAGTCCTAACATACTTTTCTAGCATCTCCTTTTGAAAATGTTTCTAAATCTATGTTCTAAATCTATTTCCCATACATTTGCATATGCTATTTCTTCCACCTAGAAATCCTATGCTTGTATCTAATTGGCAAACACTTCTGATAATTGTATATTTAATTCAAACATTCACTCTTTCGTACATTTTCTGACAAGTTCTTACATAGAACTCTCATAGCACTTTATGCATACCTGTACCACAGATCTTATTATACTACTTTTAATTGTTGGGTTTCATTCACTGTGGGCATCTTACATTGATATCTGATTTTAAATGTGTAGCTCAGTTTCTTATAGTCAGTAGTCATTCATTATAAAAATGAAATGTTTACATTGTTTATTTTCCGCCAAAATAAATTACGTATATAATTTCTAAAATTTCATTGCTTACTTAAAAGTTGATATTTACTGATTAATTTTTGACCAGCTGGTAGGGTCTGACATCCTACCTTGGGAGCTTCATCTCTTTAAGTCTTGGATTCCTGTTAGAGAACGCCCAAGGCCTTCAGAGAAATCGGAATGTGAATGGTTCAGTTTAAGTTTCTTGGTAGGATATATGCTCCTAAATACAAATCTGCAAGAAAAAACAAACAAACAAACAACAACAAAAGCCATGGCACTTATCTGCTTCAAATCATCCTTTTAAAGATGGAAATAATCAATGAATGGCTAGTCGAAAACCAAGCAGTGTTCTGGAATCAGATCCAGAACTAGAATGCAGGTCTCCCGATCAGCATTTCTGGGATGACTGGAAATAAAATTAGATTAAGAATCAAAATATCTGAGTCCCATTGCTTTTAAATCAGTCATCAATAAGCTGGGTGATTTAAAGCTAAGTCCTTATACTCCAAGTTTTGGTTGCTTCATCTGAAAAATGAGTAAAGTCATACTTACAATGTGTTGTGAGGATTAAATGCAATAAAGGAAAAGCAAGAAACATTCTATAATTTACTTCACAATGTGTTTATAATGATTTTTAATTTTTTGTGGCAGGTAAAGAACTTTGCAGATCTCAGCTCTGATGAATTCTCCCTGATCTTTGCTGCCTTTGTAATGGGAGAAATTTTCCATGGAATAACTATTGACAGTTTGTTAGGAATAGACCTTACTGTTCCTTCTGTTGCAAAATGTACCACCCAAAAGAAAACTATTTTAATAACTGGGTTTCAGGCATTTTGGGGAAAGAGAAGGAAACAACACGGGTGTAGTGCGGGAGTTCTTCTCAGGGAGCTTATCATTTGCTACGGCTTAATGTCATGCCAGAAAGCAGCCATCCTTTCTAATGTATGTCTAGTCTAGGCTGTGCCACACACACCCAATCAAGTCTCCATTCTAAACATAAGGAGAGTTGACTTTACCCTTAGCCACTCTGTGACAGATAGATACTTGTACAAAGATGGCAGCAAAAGTAAGACACCTATGACTTCACAGCTTTCTGTGTTCTGTTGTGATTGTAGTGGGTGGATGCTTGGTAGGGGAGGATTAAAAATGTGTCCATGCACAAACCTTAGTATTCAAACCTACCTATAAAACGTATGCCTTTTCTTCCTCTTCGCACCTAATACATACTATATATAGTGTGTGCGTATGTGTGTATACTGTATAGAGAAAATGTGGGATCCTACTTGGGCAGCATTGTATTTTTCTTAGCACCATCAGGGTAAGATAGGACAATACCTTTGCACTCTGTAGCCTTTAATCACCTCTTGTCCAGATTGCTAATATTGCCAAATTTGTATGCTATAAGTGTGTGTATGTATCAGTAAAGCTTCCAAAGACATTGTCTTGCCTGATAAATAGATACATTGCTTGGTGGATACCTTCTTATCTTCTTATTAATGATATGCCCAAAGCTCAGATTAACTCCCCAAGACTTTGAAGATTGCCTCAATAGGCTTTTCTGAAAATCAGAGCATTATAACCACTGGTTACCCTTTAGCCACCCATTTTGAAATGTGGTTATAAAAGTGATCCCATTTTCTTACCCTGTTTTATTTCCCCTGTGGTTCTATTATCACCGAGGGACACCCAGATTTATCCGCCTTAATAGTATAGTTCATTGTTTTCCATAGGACTAAAGATAATGGATTTGTAAAGAGAAATGGAATTGGATTTTTCTCCTTCTTTTGATAACTTAGTAGGAATTCCAAAATTATTACTTGGAGATTTTCCTCACTGTGAATAGATTATTGTCTGTGCTACATTTTAATTTTTTTGCCTACATAATTTTTTTAAAAAAAAACAATATTTTACTAATAGAGGGTATATTGTTCATTCCCTCTTTGCATCCAAAGAAAAATAGGTGAACAAGCCTCTGCTAATTAAAAATGTGTACTGGAGGGAGTGAGATACTTGTGGGTCACTCTTCTGGTTGTTAATTTTGTGGTTAAGTAAACTATGCCCTATAGCACTTTGTGTCTGATTCACTATCACTTTGGACATTTAAATGTTAATTATCTTAGTTTTCTAAATTATTATATGTGACTTTTCCATACCCAGTGTTCTGAATATTATAAGCCATCGCCAAGCTTTTGCTTGTGAAGATATTGCAGCTTCTATTTCTTGCATGATGGTAGGATACATACTTCATGTAGAATTGCAAAGTCCCAATTAATAGTGTTTTCCAGTCTTCCAGATTATTAGAGGAAAATGATATACAATGAAGATATGAAGAAATTGGGAGCCTTTCTGTGAAAACACTGTGAAGTAAGGGTCTGAAGTCAGCTTGAGGATACCCTAATGGAGTCTCAGAAAGGACAGCATGTTAGATTCTGACAAAAATATCTGGGCGCAGAGGGCAAGAAATCTGTTGGAAAGTTAGCTGGCACAGTAAAGCACAAAGTTGTTTACTTGTGAATCTTAACAGAATTCCCCGTGTGTGTGTGTGTGTGTGTGTGTGTGTGTGTGTGTGTGTGTTTCATGACTTATTAAATAGATTAGCTACATTGATTTTTACTTTGAGATTTCCAGACAATCACACAATACTTGAAATTTTTAATCCTTTGCTACATTATATGTTAATAAAAGCCAATAGCAAACATTTAAAAAGTTTTTCTAGATTAGGGCCCTTCCAAAAATCAATAATCTCATTGACACGGTTCAAAAAGCTATCAGTTCTATGAGGACCACTAATAGCTGCAAAAAGAATGCATGTAAACACCACCAGAAAAATCAATGTTCTCTCTAAGTCATCGATACTTCTTGATAGCTATTGGAATTATGAAAAGCATTACATGTACCTCATATCTTAAGTATTTGAAAAGGATTCACTTCAGGTAGCTGGTATCTTGTTGTCCAGAACAAAGCAGCTATAGGTTAGAATTTGTTTCTGATAATGTGTCCATAGATAATACCTCGTTTCTAAGATAATGTCATATACATTACGCAGTTGACAGCCAGAGCAACCTCATGAAGTAAACACATAGGTAAATCGGCCTCATTTTTATACATGAAGTCTCAGAATGAAGAAGATAAGTTGCACATTGGCCAGACACTCATGGGAGACTTGGGAGTGACAGATAGCTCTCCTGACTTCTGTCTTTCAAACTTCTTGGTGGTGTGGGGTGCCTTCACTAATATAACCACAAATGCAATGTTTACTACTTTTTCACCAGTTTTCAATACGCTACAGTTAAGCAGTTTCCTGAGAATCTGAAAACAAGCAAAGGACCTAAAAGTTTCAACTGCGTAGTACACCTCACCTGAGTTGATAGAATTATCACATTCACTGTAGGATAAAAACTACTTTTTCTTGCCCTTCAATTGTCTCAGTGATTGCTGGAGTATCTCTCCTGTCTCAAGTGGGTGATATTTAACCTTTCTTCTCATATTTTCCCATTTTAGAGGATAATGATAAATATGGCTGTACCTAGTGAGGTCACCAAGTTCTCAGCCCCAGCACTGCCCCTCATAGCAATGAACTGTAACCTACTTTCCATAACAAATGCTGTCTTTGGTTGAATATTATTTTTAAATACATATTTTAATTAAAATAAAGAATGTTTACCCTTTTTTTGAAGCTCACCCTCAAAGAAACTGAATTGATAGGAGAAGGGAGCTCCTCAATGCGGTAATGAATTCAACATTCTTCAATCAAATTTAAAATTTAATCATAGGTAATTGTTCTTTTTTTAATGAAGTACTTTTGACATAATGCTCCATTATTATATAATTAGATAATTAACTCCATTAATCACATTACAGCTTATTTTTCTCAATGTTTTCTTTAAATATTTATATACTCTGCCCATTTTTATAGTCACAACACTCACCATAATCAGGAGTATAACTCAGGGTAGGCAAAAGAGCTTGGTGAAGGAAACCCAATGCTCTTTCCCCAAGTGTGCCTCCTGTGATCCTTAATTTAACAGAAAATTGGATGCAAAGAGCTTTCCTATTCTCAAACTTATGACAGGCACTTTTACTGACCACTTAATATGCACCATTCAGGTATGTTGCTGGGCATGAATTCAAAGCAAAGGGTTGGTGTGAGAAGACGAGGCATAATCTTTGATTTTAAGGAGCTCATAATTGAATGATAGAGAATCTACAAAGGATGCCCATGGCTCTTTCCTTTAAGGAGTTCACATTGCAAAATAGGAAATCAAATGCAATACCTTCGCAGATAAGAGAAACTAGTAGATGTAGTGTGCCAATGATGGCAGAGGAGTATGGGGTAGGTGAGTTTTGCTGTACCCAATCTTCTGGTGACCTGAAATTGGTTACATTTTACATGTCGAGTTAACTCTGCAGCACACATGGATCCTTGCAAGTCTGTGTGAGACAACTCACATCCTGTCTTTGCTTACATTGTTCTCAGTTTATATGATAATAGGAAATGACACTCATTTTCCACATTGCCAAATAATTATTTTCATGCTGTATTTATTTTGTTCATCACTAATTTGCCTATGTATCTAACCCAGCACTGCAGTCTTCCACCGTGTAATCTTGGAGAAGTTACTCAATCTTATTGTACCTCACAATTTTTTACCTATAAAATGGGACATATATATATATATATATATATATATATATATGTATATGTATAATAACATTTTAGAAGCTAATAAATACAAATCACTCAGGATCATTCCTACCACAGAGCAAAAATACAAAATGATGCATATTATTTCTATATTTTGATTTTATTTTTTATTTTTCTATTATTAGCTAGAAATACAATGAGAACAGACTCCATCAATGCCTTCTTTCCTTCCCAAAACTCACATCTGATCATCCATGAATGGTTTCCTTGGGAGTGACTGGGGTTCTTATTTTCACAAAGGAAACAGATTTGAAGTGATGGTTGCCTTAAAGTATCTTCTTCATTATTTTGATTTTCTAATGGTTACTTCCAAGGGTATTGCACTAGCGAACATTGTCAGGGTTAACAGCCTTGTAAGAGCAGCATTCTTACAATACTTAATAAATAATAGAAGAAAGAAAAAATAGGAAGAGCAAGAAAACAGGAAAATAATCTTTCTTTACTGCTGAATTACTGGGATAATACTGATTAACCGTGTCAATCTCCTTACACGTGGTTACCCTTGGTTCTGTACCACTGATATGTTGCCATAGGAGAGAGCTATTCAAGCTACAGAAAGCCACCCCAAACCTAGGAATTGAGTCTCTGTTTTCAGAGGAGCTGTCTGCTATGGGAGGGAGTTCCAAAAACAAGCCTAAGGAATTTCAACATTAGTTGAGAAACTGAATGATTAAATATTGTAGTGACAAATGACTACCCTTGGAACTGTCCCAGGAACATTTTTTTTTCCTTTCTGTTATTAATTTTTTAAAAAGCATCATATGCTAAAATAAATACTATAGTAAACATCCTAGTAGAGTGTACTGTGGGCTTCATGCAAGGTGTCCATGAGATGCTAAACTCACCACAGTAGAACTTGAGGGAGCATGGTAAGTGCCAATAGTTCACAGTGTTAATTGAGCATAGGTGGAACTAAAATGATAGATGTTGGTATTTAATTAATGACGAGTATGTATCAAATGCTTTGGAGGGCGCTACATATAATTTATCTCATGCAATCCTCAGAAGCATTCTCTGAGGTAAATAGTATCAGTCCCAATTTACAGAAGAGAAATTCGAGGTTCTGATATGCTAAATACATCTTTCATAATTAAAAGCATTTTTCTACTCAGCTTTCTTTACCTTTGTGTATTCTTGAAAGAAACTGGGTTGGTGGTATAAGCAAGTTTATTACTTCTTTTCTCGTTAATCAATAATATTAGAACAAGAGGATCTGATTAAATTCTCTCTCTGAAAATTTCCTTCATGGATGTAGGTTCTTTTCAAGAGCTTTCCTCTTTGTGTTTGTTACCTGCTAGTAGAAAATCTCTTGATTCTAAACATGATGGGTCTTAAGCTGAATATCTTTTGCATATGATTATTCACTAAGGTAGTAGAGTTTTTTGAGAATTTATAATAAAAGAAAAATGGCTGCAATTTGACTTGAGAGTCAAAAGCCCAGGAAAATATCCAAAGACAAAAACATACAAACAGTAATCTGCAAGTATTCTTCCAGCAGATAGCTCAACCAAAAATGAATTCACCACTAAGTCCAGCTGTAGGAAATGATAAATTATGTTAAATCAACTCCACTGATACCAACAGATATATAAGCACTTAAATTGAGGCTTTTTCAAATGGCATGATGACACTGGGAGCTTCTTGGTAGATGAGAAAAAATGAGAGTGAGTGCTCACTAAAAAAATTTATTTATAACTCACTCAGTGATTAAATGCATAACTTACATTGACTGAATGACAAGAATTGAGGCTACAAAAAATAGATGCCTCCCCCTCACAGGCATTTATAATCTAACCTAACATTCCTAAGACTCAAAAACATAACCAATCTCTCTAAACCTCAGCTTCACAATCTGTGAAACAGAAAAGCAAATACCTGCCCTCTCTCTTAGCAAAAAAAGAAAATATTTGTGGTAGTCTCATGCTCTAGCTTCCATTCTTCACTTCTGCAGCCTCAGAGTACTCTGTTCTCTTTTTTGCTATCCCGTCTCCCCCACACAGATCACAGAAGTCAATCACTTTCTCCTGGTGTATCGCTATGTGCAAGGCAATGCTGATTAAGTTGGTTGCTCTGTCAACATACTGTTCCCTCACTGTATTCCATAAGAGAGCAAAACAAAGACATTTAAATCCAACTACGTTGGCCATTCTTCTGTGTAAGCTCTGCCCCTTCCTCAATCTGGGAGAGGTAGATCCCCCTTTTCTATCTCTAATCTACTTTCCAAATAAACGATACTTTCCGATCTAAACATAGATAAAAATAAATAAGTAAATCAAACAATGTTTTAAAAAGCAACATTCACAAATGGGCTGAGGGAGTCTCTTTTCAAGGTGCCAGAGCCTCAGGTGCAGGAAAGGCCCCGTAGATCAGAATCATTTTGGTGAGCCCCTCCCTCAGGGGTCTGGGGAGTTGTGATGCTCTACCTGGTGTTTAATATGAAAGTCTAAATGTCTGGCAGACATTACTGTGCTGGTTATGTTGGGTGCATGCCAGGGGGACCGTGATATCATGCCAGTCAGTTGCTGAGCAAGAGAAAGTTAGTGATGGCAAAGACCATTTTCCCTGCGTGGGATGGATTCGAATGCACAGAAAGTACCAGGTCAAAAGTTTAAAGTGGTGCTTGCTCATTCTTCTGGCAGAAATAGAATCACAAGGGAGAAGGAGTTACACTTTGCAAGAACTGAAAAGAGAGAGGAGAGGATTTTGAAGACATATAAACTAGCTCCAGTCAAAAGGCAGCTGCACTACACTAGACTCCTAAGACTACAAAAAGTTTCAGGCTGACAGTGTGTCTTCATTCTGATGGGAAAAATAAAAGTGTTTCCTCTAGTTTTGGCAACCCTGCAAGGAAAAAAGAGGTATTAGCAGAAGTCTAAGCCTTCAGGGGTCTGGCCCACATCCCAGCCATATCCTGAGATAATGGCAGGACTTCCAAAAATTCTTGTGGCAGGGATCCGCGTTTCCTGTCCTAAATGGTTAGGCCATCTGGAATGTCTATTATGGAAGCATTAAACTTATGGAACTGTCCTCGCAGGCTCCCAAAACTACTTCAAGTATTCTACAGAATAAAAATAAGTTGAATAGAAACAAACTGTGCAGATTACCAACTCTGCTAGTGGGGAAGGCACAAATGTACCAGAGTCATATGGAAAAATACCAAAATATAAAAACGAAGAATTTTAAAAGGTACCTTTTACTGAGTGATTGCAAAGATTAAATTTAGGATATACAACTGAATCTAAAGTCAGGGCATTTTGGACATGGTCTTCTGGAATTCTTACAGCTACCTGTGTTATGTACGCTCACCGTCTCCATAGAGGCAGGACAAAAAAGGCAGGTGGATCATGCCGCTATCCACACCTCCCAAAACACACCAAGTGTTGTGATGGAGAGACAGAAGTATTGTATGTCCATACACAAGACAGAATTGCTGTCCTTTGGATGTCATTTTCATTTGCATGTACATTTCAGTGTACATGTAAAGGAACTGACAAATAAAAATGCATAATTAAAAAACTGTCATAATGCGCATACACTCGCAATTAGTATATTCATTTTCTTACTACATGACAAATTACCACAACTCAGTGACTAAACAAAATCCATTTATTACCTCCCAGTTATGTATGTCAGAAGTCTGGACAGATTTAAATTTTCTACTTTGGCTTTCAGAGGGTCAGAAGCAAGGTATCTGCCAGGCTGGGATCCAACCTGAGACTCTGGGGATGAACCCACTTCCAGGCTTGTTCTGGTTGTTGTAAGAATTCAGTTATGTGGGACTGGAGGACTGAGATTGCTGTTCCTTTACTGACAGTCAGCTAGGGCCCCCTTTCAGCTGGTCCCCGCTATCTTCAGACCACTAAGGACCATTGAGTCCTCACACTTGAAATCTCCCTGATTTTTCCTTCTGCCTGTAGTCTGATAAATCTCTTTGCTTTTAAAGTATTCAGGGAGTCAGCTGAGGCCCACCTAATCTCTCTTTTGCCATTTTATAAGGCAATATAATTGCAGGAGTAACACCAGTGGGTATAGATTACGGGGTTCATCTTAAAATTTTTCCTACCCACATAGCTTGTGACTCCATATAGACAGAAATAGTTGGGTGTTGCACTGTGAGATGATGACTCTTTCTAATTCAGTACAGCACCCAAAAGAAGACAGCCTGCATTTTTGGATAAAATATACAATCACAGGGAGTGTGGTATATGGTGGTAACTATGGTTGCCACAACCTACACAGCTGTTGCTTTGAGTTCTTTAAAATAACCTCAGGCATATGCTCTACCTATGTCCATACAGTCTATTCCTTTCTTGACATCCCACCTAAGCCCATCTTCCACACAGAAGTTTCAGCCCTGAGGTCTGATGAAACCTCAATTTCTTCTGGCTATACTGCCCTTCTGAATACAGTTTCTGCAGTTGATTATACCATGTCTGCACTGCTCTCCCCCTTTCTTTCTTAACCTTCTCTTTCCCAGGTTATCCTCAGCTTCTCTAGGGCAGTTAAGTATTCTATCCCCTGTGAATCCCCTGCTAAATATCTCATGAAATCTAACCCATAACAGGTGCTCAATGAACACTTGTAAAACTGAGCTAGGTAGTACCATTACCCTGTAGTACTATGTTCTGTATAAGCAGTAAATTATATGCCCAACAGCTTTGCATGTTGTTAAGTTAACAAAATAGATTAAGGTTTTAAGTCCCACAATAGCCAATCAATATATATTGCAACACAGAATCCATAGACTTCTAAATGAGTTTATACAGTTCAGTTACCTTCTTTCCCTATTTCGGTAATACAATTCTTATATTTAATCTGTCGGTTGAAACGTGAGCTCTCTGAAGCCAAGGGATTACTTTCTTTGCTCCTGCAAATGATATCAGAATTAGCTACACTGAATATGTCAGTGCCACTTCTGTTCCAGGTAACCAGATGATTTGGGAATTAAGCAGCTATAGTCAATGGATTAACTCTTCTCCACTCAGATTATTTTAATCCCAAATAATCAACTCTTATCAATATCCCGTGGAAACTGGTCACCAGCTGCAACACAGGATGCTCAGAGCCACCGATCAAAATGTGATGTGGAAGTCTAATATGTACAGCCAAATCTTTGATGAAGGACTAAATGGGAATGTGCTTAGAAGTTTCCACTGCCAGCAACATTTAACTGCCACACTCAGGTATAGAGACACCTCCACCCAGGAAATGACACCTAGCTTCCACCCAAAGAACACAGGGGCTACCTTTCAGATATGCAGAGTCAGAATGAGAACAAGAGCATGCATGGCTATGGCAGTTCTGTGGAAACCCCTAATTACCAATATCGAATGCCTCCAGTGACATGAATGTAAATGTTGTCCCAAGGCTAACCCAGATCCATGGACTTTTCCTGAATAAAATGTTACTGGGGAACTGTGATACTGTGAAACACACACACACACAAGATATTTGTCCAGTGTCCTGATTTTCTTGCACACAGATCCTGAAACTCTTGGAAGCTTTGAAGTGAAAATGCCATTTTGAATGCAAATGAGGTGACCAGTAGCTGGGAGATCCTGGATAACCTTAGGGTAGGGGCTGCTTGTTAGAGGAAACCACATGATAAGAAGATTGAAACTTTCATCTTTATGCCCCAGGAAAAGGACTGAAGGTTGAATTGATCCCCAGTGGCAAATAAGGCAGTCAATTAAACCTATGCAACGAGACCCTCATACAACCCCAAAAGGACAGGATTTGGAGAGTTTCCAAGTTGCTGAATATGTACAGGTTCTGGTAAGGAGGTGCTTCTTGGGAGGACATGGAATCTCTATGTCCCTTTCATGTACCTTACACCATATACCTCATTATCTGGCTGCTCATCTTTATCATTTATAATAAACTGGTAAATATAAATAATTGTTTCCATGAGTTTTGTGAGTCACTCTAGCAAAAGATTAAACTCCCAGAGGAGGTCTTAAAAACTCTTGCTTTACAGTCAGTAGATCAAAAGCACTGGTCACAATCTGGGACTTGAAATTGGTATCTGAATTGAGGGGCAGTACTGTGGGACTGACTTCTTAACTGTGGGGTCTGCACTAACTCCAGTTAGTGTCAAAATTGAACTGAATTTTAGAACACCCAGTCGGTGTTGTCTGGAGAATAGATGTGTTGTAGAAGAAACAAAACACATCTCTGGTATAAGAAGTGTTCTGTGTTATGTTAGGTGAGAGTATATTAGGAGAAGAAGCAGTTTACTTTTTCTACTATATACACTAGAGCAGCCAATTGAGAGCAGGAGTGGGGGAAAACTGTTGTGACATGGAATCCTAAAGGATCTGTCAGTGGAGAATCCCTAAGGTAGGCTGCCCAGTCCCTAAATGGCCTCCATCTTTGCACTTCCAGTAGATCACACACTGGACAGATGCTCCAGGGAATAAAAAACAAGGACAAGATTTGGATACTTGAAAAATATTATCCCTACTCTCTAATGGCCTTCCTGGTGTCTCAGCTAGGTCATTAATAGCAATGTTAGTATTTTAACACCCTCATGGAATATATCCTGTCTATGCACTGGTTAAGCACTTAAGTATGCAAGGATAGAAATGTAAAGAAAATAGATGGGCTGTACATGAACTGAGACACTAAGACAAAATCAGAAAATAAATATGACTATGAAAGAGATGCCTTTCTTGTTTACCGTATATTGTAAGTTACCATATGTTTATTTTGTTTTGTTTTGTTTTTTGTTTTTAGGTGGAGTCTCACTCCATCACCCAAGCTGGAGTGCAGTGGCACACCTCACAACCACTGCAGCCTCAACATGCTGGACTCAGACAATCCTTCCATCTCAGTCTTCCACATAGCTGGAACTACAGGAGCATGCCACCATACGCCCACTCCCAACTTGATTTTTTTATTTATTGTAGAGATGACGTCTCACCAAGTTGCCCAGTCTGGTCTCGAAACCTCTGAGCTCAGGTAATCCTCTCATCTCGACCTCCCAGAGTGCTGGGATTACAAGCTTGAGCCATCGCTCCGGGCCCACCATATGTTTTAACAGTAGTCTTCCCTAGTTTTATGCTTCAAAAGTGTAGACTAAATCACTCATCTTCTTGATACTTCAACATAATACCTTTTAGATAGGGTTCAAAAACAGCCCAGGATATATTGAAAATATGCTATTCAATGAATTAGTACATCAGTGAAATGTTTCTAAACAGACCAAGATTTATAATATTTTGATTGAGTTGTTTTTGTTTGTTTGTTTGTTTTTAGGGGAGCCCTCTTGTGGGTGATAGTCATATTACTGAAACACAGATTTTCATTGGCTTGGTTGGGAATCGACAGAGAACAATGCTGCATATTCCAGTCATAATAAAGTTGAATATGTATGCATGTATGCATTCTTTTGTCCCCACACTGTTTCATCATTTTTAACCTCTTAAAGTCAATTCTAGAATCCTAAACGTCCAAGCCTTCAGAGAACATAAAACGTCATCTGCTCTGGTAGTTCTCAAGCTAGCTAGTCATCATTACCATCCAGGGAGCATTTGAAACGTACATATTCTTGGGCAATATGCCGAGATATTTTGGACTGGTAAGGCTGGAGCAGAGCCAGCAATCTGTATTGTTTTAAACCTCCGCAAGTGATTCTGATTATGAGTCAGACTTAGCACTGAGGTTGTTCAACTCCTTGTCTGATCATATTTGCAGCAGCCCAAGGAATATTAATATGTTAAGGTTATTCATTCACTCTCCAACTCAACTGTGAACTTGACAGGGACAGGGATTTGCTTGCTGTCCTATTCTTCCATCATCTAGTACCGTGCTGTGTAAAGAGTAGGTACCCAATAAATGTTTATTAAATTAATTTAGGTAATTCTAATCTACTAAACTATATTGCTAATAGTATGCAAATTTTAGTCCCAGTGGATTTATACTCTGGGAAACTTCAAACAGGAAGATTGCACTGTAAAATCTCACCCATCATCAATCAATACAAGTGACCTTAAAAAATCCAAAAGCATTCAAGCAAGTATTGTGTGTATCAGTAATGCTTACATTGAATAGTGGGAATAAAGTTGGTATTTGTTTTCCCCTACTTGCATTTAAAAAGAATATGCTATTATATTTAAGTTAGAGTTAATACAGTTTTTCAGTCCTTCTCACCATTCAGTGTAATGTACTTGGTACGGGAGCAGTAATAAAAAAAAAGACAATCTGCAAAGAATTGTAGAAGAGGGATATGCTCATTTATATGCACAATTTTGAATTCCAAGAAAATAAGAAGCAAGTTACCATGCATTTACCTTTACAAATGCTGGGCCAAGGCAAGATTGGATGGATATAAGCAATCGGATCTGACTATAATATATTCCATTTGCAATTGTTAGAGATTTATGCAAGATAGCAGGTAACACCTTCCTTTTGAATTTCAAATGCTGTATAACCTTTTGAAGATAACAAGGGATATTCATCTGAAATAATGGTAGAAAATTTATAGCGGAGGCCACATAATTAGTTGTTATTTTTTGCAAGTACCACACACTCTGATAGGAACATGGCTAGGGAAAAAAAAATCCCTCAGTAAGAAATCAGTTTTTTTTTTCTTTTCTTTCTTGCGGTTGAACAGTTTAGTACATAGGGTACTTAGAAGAATATAAATAAAACGTAAGATAGCATCCCAAAATGCTTATGAGCTCTATTGGATTTTCAAGTTTGCTTCTAATGCACGATCTTATCAAAATAGTAAATTATATGGGCCTGGGTTAAATTCTTCACCACAATAGGAATTATTTAGTCCAGAACCTATCAACTCAATGTAGGAAGAAAGAAGTACAAATTAAACTTTCCTAGGGTGGTCATGTTTACATGTTACTTTCCAGCCAAATTCAACACCCCAACTTCAGTTCTGGGTAAAAATATATCTACATTTTCTGGCATGATGCCTTACAGCATATTTGGATGAGCACTAACAACAGTCATAAGAAGCTCAATATAACTGAGCATCACATTCAATATTGTCTGGCTGCTTTCTCTTAAAGAAAAAAATACACATAGATATTATTCACATTTGTTTTTAAATTTTTTCATTCGTGGTGATGATGACCAGCATTCCTGGTATGGCTTGCTGATGCAAGAGTCTAATACGGAGTTTATTCTTAAAATACTATGGTAGTGCATTTTAACCTGCCTGGTCACTCCCTAAGGGACTGACACTTTTGTTTTGCACTCCCCCATCTCAATTCTCATCCTGGGCTACATTGGTATTCTGGGTTGCAAGAAGACATACACAGCCTGTGTTCATCTGGGGCAAGAATGGGACAAATGGCAGACAATCCAAAATTCCAGGAAGGAGGAGTTAAAAGAGAAAGAATCTTAGGGGGAAATAATGATTTGGAAGGGCCATCTTCTATACAGGAAAGGCAAAGTGCAATTCACATGCCAGGACCAGATGTATGAATGCTCAGAAAAAAACTTGAGAAGACTATAGTCTTCTTTCTTTGATGGATCTGTGGGCTCCACATATTCAGGAAAGCCACAGGTGGTCTGACAACAGCAATAAAGGAATACCTATCTGAGAGTCAAGTTCCTAGCTCAGAACCAAGAGGTAAAGACTAGCCTCTAATTTATTTATTTTTCTTCTTTGCCCTTATACATTTAAGGAAAGCTATGTCAGGTCACTGACTGATGGCTAAAATAGCAGAACAGAGACATTAATGACCACATACAACAAGAAATATAGTATTTGCTAAAATATCTTGAAAATATCACTAAACAAATGGACCACTGCATTCATCAAATATTAACAATAGAAAACTCTGATGAAAAGGGAGGATCTGATTTTCAAAGTTATCATATTAAACTATTATAAATGACTACTTTTCAGCAAAAAAAATTATAAGACATACTGAGAAACAGAAAAGCATGGCCCATTTATGGGAGGAGAGGGAGGGGAACAAACCAAATCAGTCCCTGAGGAATCCCAGATAGTACCCTTACTAGACAAGGACTTTAAAACAGCTATCTTGAATAAATACAAAGAGCTAGGGGAAAACATGGACAAATAATTAAAGGAAACCAGGAAAAATGGTGACTGAGGAAAGTGAGACTAACTAAGCAGAAAATATGACAAGAAACCAAATAGAAATTTTGGAGCTGAAAACTACAAGAACAGAACTTTAAAAAAAAAAAAAAAAAAAAGCTAGTCTGAGAAGCAAAAATTTTTATTCTTTTTTTTGTGTATGTGTAAAGAAACTGAAGTAAGCCCAAAGGTCCTCTGAGATACCATCAGTTGTTTAAACATAGGTATTATGGGAGTCACAGAGAAGAGAAATGAGGAAAGGACAGAAAAAATAGACCAAATTTTAACAGATTTGATGAAATACCTGAAACAGCACATGCAAGAAGCTCTACAAACTCCAAGAAAGGGAAACTCAAAGAGAATCACACTTAAGACATGTTGTAGTCAAACTGTGAAAATACAAAGACAGAGAGAATCTTGAAAGCAGAAAGGAAGAAGTGGCTCATTATGTGCAAGTGGCTCGATATGATTAGCGTCTGGTTTCTCATCAAAAACCATGACAGCCAAAAGTGAATGGGAAAATATGTGTACAGTACTGAAATACATTTTTTTAAAAACTTGTCAATGAAGAACTGCATGTTCAGTAAAATTATTCTTCAATGTGTGTCTGATAAGGGATTTGCATCTAGAATATATAAAGAATGCTCACAATTCAACAACAAAAAGTTAAACAACTTGATTAAAAATCTGAAAAGGACTTAAAAAGATATTTCTCTAAAAAAGTTATGAAAAAAGCTAATAAGAACATGTATCAAGCTCAACGTCATTAGTCATTAAGAAAATACAAATCAAAACCACAGTAAGGTGCCATTTAATACTCACAAGAATAACTATTTTTTTAAAGGAAAATAAGAAATGGTAAGAAAGTAAAGAAATTATAACTTTCATATATAATTGGTAAAAATGCAAAATGATTCATCCATGATGAAAATTATTTTGGCAGTTACTCAAAAATTAAACGCAGAATTATCCTATGACCCTACAATTTTATGCCTAAGTATATGCCCAAATAATTGAAAACTGTTATTCAGATAAATATATGTACACTCATGTTCATAGCCACATTATCCACAATAACTAAAAGGAGAAACATCCCAAATGTCCACTAACAAATGCATGGATTAAAAAATATGGTGTGTATACATGCAGATACACACACACACATGCGCGCACACACACACACAAAATTGAATGTTATTCAACCACCAACAGGAATAAAATCATGAGAAATGTTATGATGTGAATGAACCCCCAAAATATTATGATAAGTAAAAGGAACCAGGTATATTGTATGATTCCATTATATAAACTACCCAGAATGGATAACTCTATGGAGACAAATCACAGATTAGTAGATTACATGGGCTAGGGGCAAGGGGAAATGAGGAACAATGGCTTAATTGGTATGGCATTTTGGGGGAGGATGATGAAAACATTTTGGAAATATGTAGTAAGTACACAACATTTTGTGTATTAATTACCACTAAACAGTTCACAATAAAATGGTTAATTATATGTTATGTGAATGTCATTTCATTAAAATACATTTCTCAGAGCAAACCTTTCAAGGTAAAATATATATCACTATATGTCTAACAACTGGTTTAGTAACTAAAAGGATGAAGGTCAAAGTAGAGTAATATCATTCTAGCCAATTAATTTAGGAAAGGTTTTACTGCCTGGAACACTTAAGATAGGAGTAGGAATGACTTAATAGGTGTTCACCTAGAACTCCACTCTGATAATTCTGTCCATCTAGGATGATATTAAGCTTATTTTTCCAGATATTATTGTTAATTCCCAGAGCTGTGAAGTATCCTATGTTGCCAGGCGCAGTGACTCACACTTGTAAGTGTGGAGGAGAGAAGATTGCCTGAGCCCAGGGGTTTGAGACCAGCCTGGGTAAATTGGTGAGACCTCGTCTCTACAATAAACCAAAAATTTAGCTAAACATGATGGCACACACCTGTGGTTCCAGCTACTTGGAAGGCTGAGGCAGAAGAATCACCTGAACCCAGCAGGTGGAGGCTATGGTGGATGTGAGAAAGCCACTGAACTCCAGCCTGGGCAACAGAGTGAAAAAAAAAAGAAAAGAAAAAGAAAAAGAAATAGCCTATGTAAAATAAGCTATTGAATTACTATTCACAAATATTCAGTTCTCCAGTGTGCAGCAGTTCCTAAGTGATGCACAAGTAAGAAATGTATTCACCTTTGCGATTTTTTTTTGAGTTTGAGTCTCACTCCATTTATCCAGTGACTTATCCATGCTTTGCTTCAAGTTCACTTATCTGCTTACCATTAAATAAGGGATGCTCTCCCTCATCACAACAAAAACAAATCACTCTCCTTCTTTGAAGAGACAAAGTATATTAATAGTAACATAAGAAATGCAGATGATAGGGTCTATGATAATTCGGTATATCAAATGATTATATATTCCAGAGTAGCTGGGGAATGTCTCAGAAAGAAAGCAAGATGTGTATGAGAGCTTGGAGGACAAGTAAATTTTGATTGTAGGAAGAAGGAAGACTGGGGGTTGAGGGAATTTGCATATCCTGTGTCTGTGGAAAGCATTGCCTTCTCAAGCAAGAAGAAGCCCTATCCACATGCCTTTAAAGAGTACTGAGTTCTAGGCTGCTCAGTATAGGAACATACACTGTAATTGTGATTTTCTTTTGGGTATACTTTGTCTTATGTCTCTTCTTAAATTAGAATCTAAATATCAACTTTAGGATGACAAAACTTTAGTTGATATTGAGTCAGCACCCACTACTGAGTGCGATTCATATACAGTTTGCCAAATACATGACTTGAAACTATATGAAAAATTTCAAATTACAAGTGATATCCAGAAATAATTGCATTGTGATTTTTGTATCACGACTCCAGTTGGAAGATCACTCCCTTTTATGAAATATACTTTTTGTTGTTGTTATAGAGTATATTACAAAACTCAGCATTTAAAGTACAGATAATTTCGAGTTTCATGAGAGAACTAACTCATTTATGTTATTTCTATTGTTTTGGCCATTTCTGGTTCTATTGCTTCTGTATGTGAAAAGAAAAAAATCCAGTCAGGGCCTTACTTGTCCAGTGCAAGCATTCTGCTAGTGCCCTCTGAAAATTGCTTGTACATGGATTTATACAAAATGCTTTATGTTGTAATGTTAGGAAAGGTACTGAAAGAATTTCTGACTTTAGGTGGAAAAAAATAATATTTTCTAGACTGAGTACCCAAGGAACAATATGTTTTTCTCTTTATAATAATTGAGTTCTTAAAGTTTGCAAAAAAAAAAAAGAAACCAAAATACTCTAAGTCACATTAGTGAAGAGGTTATTTTATGGACACACAAAAAAGTAGTTTATGTCATGAGACTGTATATCCCCAGCCAAAAAAAACAATCATTTGAGGTATCAACCAAGAAGTAGTATATTGAGTGGTTTATCACGAGTCACCTAACATTCACACCTTCAAAAACAGGATCTTTTGGTTCAGCTTGTCACTCTGCAATATTGATCAACCTATTGAGCAGAATGTTTTTGCATTAATTCAACAACCTATTACTTGCCAAACACTGTCCTGGGTACTGAGTTTACTTTGCTTTTTGAACAATACTCTACCCTCTTTTAGCTTACATTATGACAGTCTCTCATTTAAAAGCTATGTAGGCTTTTTTTTTTTTTTTTTTTTTTGTAGCCAATACAAATACATTTGACTTTTGTTCAGGCAATAATAACCAGAATGACACAATTGCTTTCACTTGCCCAAGTATCAGCAAGTGTAAGCTACTGTAATGTTATACAGACAAGCCCTCTTAGAGATCCTTATTGGAAGAGATTTTAACTTTATAAATTCTATTTACATTGTTCCAGCATACATTGTATTTTGGAAAATGTTTCTTCTGTGGTCTATCTTGCCCTCAGTCTCAAATTACAATCCAAGTAGAGTTGAAAGTGCATCTAGCCCTTTTCTAAAAATTTGTTGGACTATTTCTTATACATGTTATTACAACTTTTGGATCAGTCGTAAGTATCAGGCAACTTCAAAATATATCATAAAGTTGTAAAATAAGCAAAAATTTAGTAATAAAAAGTGTGGCTAATTAGATTTTACTGAAAAGAAAGGAAGTATTCTGACATTCAGACAAATTCTTTTAAAATTTAAAAAGTAAATTTGTATGCAATTAATTTCACCTTTATAACAGTTCTATGCAATGACTTCCAAAGGCATTACTGCTCCCATTTTACAGATGAGTACACGAGGTCACATATTTTATAAGTGGAAGAGCTAGAATTTAAATTCTAATTGTCTGACTAGAAACCCACTTTTATTTCCATGTTACATTCTGCCTCTCCTGAAGCTAACAATTTGATACAGCCAATACTTATTAAATGCATAAATGAGTTTTATTTTTCTCATGCTTGCTATTTTATTGACTAGTGGTTGGAATTGATTGACATTAGTGGAAACTTCTATGAGGCAGCCTTCACAAAGAAAAGGGACATTTTTATGTATAATTTTAAGTGATTCTTTTAAGCAACAACAGACATTTCCAACCTTACTTAAAACTCAGAGATAAGTACTCCTTAATAAATTCACGCTCGAAATTATATGAGTAAATCACTTGATTATTATATAGACACAATTTCTTTTTTATTTTTAATTTTATGGATCCATAATATTTGTTCACATTTATGGGATGCATGTGATATTTTGATGCAAGCATACAATGTGGAATGATCAGATCTGGGTAACTGGGATACTCATCATCTCAAGCATTTATCATTACTTTGTGTTGGGAACATTGCAGTGATTAGAACAACTGGAAGTAACAGATGAAACTACCCAGGAAGCTGGAGATGCTAATACATATCTGAAACCTGTGATCTTCAACCCTTCCCTTTCCAATCAGATCCCTGAATTATGTGGTTTCTACTATTTGTCTCACTCAAATTTCTGGTTGTCTATATTATGCATTATAACTCAATCATTTTCCTTTTAAATTACACTGCGTCTTTATGGTTTTTGAATGTGCAGTTTGTCTTATACACAACATGACTTGCGATGGAGTGTTTTTCTGCTTCTCAAAGCATCCTCTCAGTTTTTACCACAGTCCTGGTCCTCACTATGTTTTGAGAATAAAATTAAAACATCATTTAGCAGTGGAAATACCTACTATGAAAGTCATATAAAAATGCCAAAATTCTAGTGCTCAATTCACTGCTTTGCCACTGGAGTCTATTAATTTGGTTGATTAGATTCTAAACATGTGCACCCATGTTTCTAAGGAACAAAACATAGAAAGAATTTGTAACCCTTTTAAAGAAAACATTCTACTTATTGATTCACTAAAATACTCCTTTTCCCAGAACACTTTCCCATGTTTGTTCTAAGGGAGAAACGTGGTACAAAGTCTTCAGGCAGAAATTAGAGAAAAATATGCTTCCACTGGGATCCTTTGACTCTACATTTGAATAATTCTGAAATGGAAAGAAAAGTGTTCATTATTATCCTAATTCTCAAGTGTTATGTTTCTTTCCTTCAGGGTTATATTAAGAGCTGTATATTATGGGTCATGAAACAGTAGCCTGGGTCTCAGGAATAGGCTTTCACAGCCTTGAGGCTGCATGTCCTTGAGGTAGAATTGGAGAAATGTTACATGTGGCATCAAGATAAAATCTGGGAAAGTCAACGGATGTGGGTATGAAATGGGCAACTGAGTATTTTCTATGTCAGGCACAATCCCCGTTGCTGAATATCCACTTTTTTAGACAACCTACAAGCCCCTTGTGAGTTATTTGTGATCCTATTTTACAACTGAAGAAAATATGATTTGATAGTTTCGGTTACTGGGACATGAATACGGGAGCTCATTATAACTTATGTTCTACAAACTGTCTTCACACAAAGACAGTTTGCCTGACTTACTGAACAAGGTTTATACATACTTTAGTTCACTTTCTTATTTGCACTTGTTCTCAGAAGTGCTTTCGTTCATCTGCTTAATTGAAGTTTTCCATGCCTTACTGTAATGGGACATGTTCAGAAACATAATGTGGTCAATTTTTTAAATATAATTTCAAACTTACGTAAAAGTTGCAAAAAATGGCATAAGGAACTCACATACAGCTTTTGCTCATATTGTCCAATTATTTATATTTTCACCCATTTGTTTTATCATTCTCTATTCCTGTTTTCCATATGTTATATGACACATAGGTGCATTTTTCTCTGATATGTTTGAAAATAAATTCAGTATATCATGTCCATTCACCCTTAAATACTTCCGTATTTCCAATAATCATAGCACAGCTATCAAAATCATGAAATTGTCAGCCTACGGTCCACATTTAAATATTGGGAGTTTCTTCATTGATCTTCTTTTAACTATTTTTCTCAGTTCATTGTTTAATCCAGGCTAATCCAGGATTATATGGGGTCTGACAATTAAGTTCACAAACTCCTTCTAGAAAAAGTGCTACATACTACATTGTTGAATATCATTATGGTCACCTTCAAAGTATCTTCCTTGGGAAGATATGCACTGATGCCAGCACCTAGTTCACCCATCAAAGCAATTTTGGAACTCTTTTACTTTTTCTTTTTCAAAATTTTTTTTAAAATTTTAAAGATGTGGGGTACAATTCAGGGTTAGGTATACAAATGTTCATTATGCAGGTACCCTCGTTGATGAAGTGTGCCTCCCCCACTCCCCTGGCAGATTCCTACTACTGCTAACTAGTTTTCCGGAATGGCCATCAGAGCTGTCATTGTATTACCTTTGATTCCTGAATGTCATCAAAATGTCTTCTTTTTAACATTTGCTTTATCTTCAGGTTAAAAAAAAAAAAAAGTCAATGGGGGCCAGATCCGCCAGATCAGGTGAACAGGGAGGGTGTTCCAATACAGTTCTTTATTTACTAGCCAAAAATTCCTTCACAGAGAGTGCTATGTGAGCTGGTGTATTTTTGTGATGCAAGAGCTCATTTGAGACCATTTTTGCACACACCTTTCTCATTCCAAGATTTTTAGTTAAGATTTTCCTGTTTCTCTATCAATGGTTATTTGGTCTGCTATGCTTCTCACAGTCAGCCAAAGATTTTGATGCACAATTCGATGAATTTTTGCAGTGTTTTTGTGAGTTCTGCTCTTGACTGGCTATCCTGACTTCTCTTCATAAGTGAGGCTTTCTCTTCCTGAGAAAAATGTTTGATCCATTTGTACACTGCCATTTTCTTCAAAGCATTATCCCCCAAAACTTGGGCTAACATGTTCCTGATTTCACTTCCACTATTGCCAAGTGTAACAGAAATGTAATGTTTGTTCATTGCTCTAATTCAAGCTCTGATGTTCTAATGACTGCATGCAAAAACATGAAACAACAATAATGAATGCCACTCAGCAAGACACCACCACATGTCAACACAAATGTAGTTGTGAGACACTGATATACCAAGATTATGAAACCTTACTGAGTTATTTGTACAGTGCTGCCAATGTAAGCACCTGGTGGCAAGTTCATGAACTTAATTGCCACTCGTTCACGAACTTAATTGCCACACCGTGTACATGACACTAGTTATCATGATTTTTTTGTTTTTGTTTTTTTTTAATCTGAATAGACTTTTTGGTTTTTGCTTATTTGTTTGTTTGGTCTTTCTTGACCTGAGCAATTTTGAAGAATACATGGCAATTATTTAGTAGAACGCCTTTGGTTTTGTTTTCTTCTGGTATGTATTCATAATTCTATTCACATTACACAATTTGGCAGACATATTACAAATATAATTTTATGTCTATCTCAATGTGTCATAGCAAGAAGTGCATGATGTTCATTCATCACAACATTGGTACATTGGTGATATTAGCTTTAATCACTTGGTTAAATGGGAGTCCTTCACTGTAAGATCACATTTTTCCTTTGTAATTAGTAAAATTTATGAAGATACACTAATTGATTTGTGGTTGAGATGATGTAAATACCCTATCTCCCATCAAATTCACCTGCTAATTTTAGCATCGAATACTGATTTTCTAATTCCATTTATTTCTTCCACATCCATTAGGTTGGTATCATTCTGCTCTAAGAGATAATTTTTCCTTCTTCATTTATTTATATATTCAGTTATTTATTTATGTTACTTTATGTACTCAGGAATTCTTGTTTTATTTATTAGATTATAATACATTACGATTGTTATTTATTGTCTTAGATTTGATCAATGCAAGTCACTGCAAATTGGCTTCAGTGTCCTTTAAACATACCCCATGATTCTTTGAGTATCTATCACATTCTGGATCAAGATGTTAATCAGACCTGTCTCTTTTTTTTTTTTTTTTTTTGAGTTGGAGTCTCACTCTGTCGCCCAGACTGGAGTGCAGTGGCCGCTCCCGGCCACCGCAGCCTCGACCTGCTGGGCTCCGGCGATCCTTCCGCCTCAGCCTTCCAGTAGCTGGAACTACAG
>CAUYQG010215621.1:0-19166 GCA_963574415.1 Tarsius wallacei | reverse complement strand
ATAACTGATAATAAAATAGAACAGCTATAACGAACTATCATAAAAGTTATCTGAATGAAGCCGGGCTCCGGTGATACATCCGCCACAGCCTTTGGAGGAGCTGGAACTACAGGCGCGCGCTACCACGCCCGCCTGATTTTTTGATTTATTGTAGAGATGAGGTCTCGCCTGCCCAGGCGGGTCTCAAATCCGCGGGCTCAGGCAATCCACTCACCTCAGCCTCCCAAGGCGCGGGATTACAGGCTGAGCCACCGAGCCCGGCTTCATTCAGATAACTTTTATGATAGTTCGTTATAGCTGTTCTATTTTATTATCAGTTATTGCTGTTGCTCTCTTTCTGTGCTAATATAGAAATTAAGCTTTATCACTGGTGTATGTGTATAGGAAACACACAAGTATCTGCAGGATTTGATACTTTCCGAGGTGTCAGGCATCCACTGGGGGTCTTGGAACGCAGACCCCATGGATAAAAGGGGCCGGCTGTATTATTATTGTTGTGCACTCTGCTCTCTGGGGACTCCCAGCTCTGTACAAAACACAGATGAACCCTAGATTCCCCTTCTTCCCAAAGAAGAACTTACCCCAAATTGTAATTTTTTAATGAATGTGTGAATCGCTTTGTTCAGTGTCTCTTGCCCGTGACGGTGTCCCCAGTGCCTGATCCTAGGCATATATGCTCAGATGTCCCCAAGTTCCTTAGAACACCAGGCAAGTGCTGTCAGAATTCAAAGGAATAGGACATCACAGTTCCCACAGTCCCCACAAGGGTGTGGCACCAGGAGAACACGGTGCTCCTCATCTACATCCCCAGGGATGGAGACACTGTCCTGTCCCCTCTGCACAGGACGTCCTTCTGCTAGGGGGATCTGTTGTCGGATATGGGGCTTGCGAACTGATGTCCAAGAGCTGGCTTCACGGGCGATGACGCAGACATTGCATCTCCGGCGGCAGCAGGGGCCACATCCGTCCTAGTGTCCTCTGCATCTACAGCCGCTATAGCGACTGGCATGTTCAAGTGCTCGGTAAATATTTGCTGAATGAATGCAAAACAATTTTGCAATGTGGACTAGGCCTTTGGAGTAAGTGCAGCCCTGCCCACTGATTCTGTTTCTGCCACTTATTTTGAGGAAATAATTCAGCGAACTCAACAAAGTCTTAAGGACAATAATGTTGGTCCTGTCTTCCTTTTTAACAGCCAACTGCAATGAAATTTTTTTTACAAATGGGGGGGGTGGTTAAATAAAGATCAAAGATAATGCAACTGTTCAAAATCATGTTTCACAGATTACTTGATGATATAAAGTCCTTGCAAAGAAAATTTAAAAATAGGCTGCAGAACAGATCTGAACTTTGTATAAATAAAATTACATTCTTAGCAAAATAAGGACTGAAACGATATATGCCAAAATGCTAACAGCGGTTAGCTTTGTGCAGTGGACTAAACGCAAACATTTCTCTTACATCGTTCGCCATCTTTTTCTACAACGAACACTAATTTTAAGTTATTTGTGAAGGTTCCCTATCAGCGCCTGGGAGGCAACTCTCGCAACTCCTCCCCTGCGGCTCCTTTAATGTCAGCCAAGACACCGAGGAGGCGGGGGTGCCAGACGCGGTGACGTCACGGGCAGCCCGAAATGACACGGCGCACGGGCAAATCCCAAGTTCGGATTCCGGGAGAGGCCAGCCCAATTGGAGGCAAGTGCTGGAGGCCTCGGCCAATGGAGGAAGAGGGGCCGGAGCTCGGCGGCTGCGTGGGTTTTAAATCCACGTGGTGGCGGCGGGGCGGGGCGCGGGGCCGCGGCGCTTAGAGGCCGGGAGCCCGGGGGCAGCTGCTGCGCCTCCCGATCGCGAGGTCGTGGTCTTTAGTTCCTAGCACCGGGATGCGGGGGACGAGTCCTCCATCGCTTCTTAGGGTCTCCGGCAAGCTGCTCAGCCTCGCCGAGCCTGATGTATCAGTAGGGTTTTGTGAGGGTCCACTCTTGGATCTCTGAGCACCTACTCTGTGCCAGGCAGGGCCAGGATAAGGTAGACCGCACAGGGTTCCGTCGCGAGCCCCCACCTGCTGTCTGTCAGCATCAGCGCTACCCCCTTCCTTCCCACTGCCTGCTCCATCATGGCTCCTGTTCTGTCTCTTCTAGGAGACTGTGAGCAAGGGTGGCATCCATGTGCCTTGTGGAAGGTTGGCCCATAGTGTGCACTTGCTGGATAATTGCAAAGACCATTCTCAGCACAGCGCATAACACTGTCTGGTAAATGGCCACTGTTCATGCCATGGTGAACAGCAGCTAGCATGTATGGAAGCCTACCCCGTGTGAGGTGCTGCTCTTGGCATTTTACATGCACTGCCTAATTTAATACTTACAGGATTACAAGTCTTGTCTAATGTAATAGTCACAAAAACCAAGCTAGGCACTATGATTGTTCCCATTTTGCAGATATGGAAGCCAAGGCGAGGGGTGGGGAGCAGGGGGGTGGACTAGGTAGCTTTCCTAAGGGTGTCTGGCTAGGTGGTGACTGGGCCAGATTTGAATCCGGTTCTGTCCGCATCCTAGGCCCTGCTCTTTTTTTGAGTTGCAGTCTCACTCTGTCACCTAGTCTGGAGTGCAGTGGCACACTCATGGCCACCACAACCTAGACCTGCTGGGCTAAGTGATCCTTCCACCTTAGCCTTCCAAGTAGCTGGAAACACAGGTGTGTACCACTACTCCTGGCTAATTTTTTGATTTACTGTAAAGGTGAGGTCTCACCAAGTTGCCCAGGCTGGTCTTGAACCCCTGAGCTCAGGCAGTCCTCTCACCTCTGCCTCCCTAAGTGCTGGGATTACAGGCATGCGCTGCCACGCCCGGCTAAGGTCCTGCTCTTAACCACTGCACTATCGCAGTGCTGACCCAGCACTCAGACTTCCTTTCCTAAGAACATTGTTTGCTTCAGGCCTGTGGTTTTGGGAAGAGAGACAGCCAGGAGAGGATGCGAGTCAGACATGGCAGGCGCAGCCCTGCGAGCTGGGGTTCTGTCACACTGCACGGCGCAGCCCTAGGGGGGTGATGGTGGTCAGGAAGAGAGGGAGTCAGACACAGCCACTGGGGCTGCATCTCTCATAAACAGGCTGCCTGCATGCTAGGCCCTGTGCTGGGCTAGGCTGGAGCACTGCTGGGCCCCTGAACTCGTGGGGCTGCCAGTCTAAGCCAGCAACCACTATGGTGACCTATAGGCAGCCTGCGAGAGGGATTTTGGTGTTGCTTGCATAATATGTAAAATATTTCTAAACTTCTTAACACGCGTTGCCTCAGTCCCCACCCCCTCATTGTCACACTTGTCCAGCTCTGTTCATGTGCACTACCAGCCTAGACACCACTAAGCAGCTTTGTCCCCTGGCCTTTCCATAATGAAGCACCCAGGTGGGGCCCAGGCATGTGGCTGGCACACGGTGGTCGCTTGGGTGCTCTCTGCCTCGCCTCGTCTGTGTTTGGACTTCCAGAATCTCCGCCTCAAGCTCTGAAACCCTGTGCCCCCAAGGCCAGAGTCCCCCGATGCTGGGCAGCCTGCGACCTGGGTGTCTGAGAACTCGGGCCGTGGATCCCAACTCTGAATCAGTCAACCTTGGTTTCAAGTCCCAGCATCACCGCTGGCCAGCTGAGTGACACTGGGAAAGCTAATAAAACCTGTTGAGCCCCAGTTTTCTCCTCTGCAATATGGGGATAATCATAGCTCTGTCTTTGCTGGGTCATTGTGAGGAGTGAGTAGGATGATGTGGTTTCAACGTTTGGCACAAGAGTGGGCACTCTGTCATGGGAGGCAGCTCATTTAGAGCCATTGTCGCAGGCAGGAAGTTCTACCTTACATCAAGCTGAGGTCTGGCTGCTGTATAGCTTCTCTAACTTCATGCTCCTGGTGGCATAGATGTGCCTCTCTTTCCACAGAACAGTCCTTTGGAAATGGAAGACCAAGCTAGACATCGTGGCTTCCGTTCATGATCTGTGACATAATGTGTTCAAAACTCCCAAAGCATTTCAGGACAGTGACAGCCGAGCTCAGAGCTTTTCTGAGGGCAGGGCCCCACATGACGCACTTGTCACATTCCACGAAATCAGCCCTTTGCTTACTAGCGGTCCAGGGTCTGGCGACATTTCCCAGAACCTCAAGGGATGAGGTGGGGTCTGCACTGGGTCAAGCAGAGTGAGGACCATCTCCAGCTGGGCCCAGGGAAGGCCACCTGCGGGTGTGGGCTCTGCCTCTGCGACTTCCTGTGGGAATCTGGTCCCCAGGACTCAGCCTGCCACTCTCCACACAGCCACCGGCTCCCCCTTCTTGACTTTTTATTTTTTGTTGTGCTAGGACATAGATCTAGGATAAGGAACACAGACTCATAGTCTATAGCTCTATGACTGTTACATCACATACCAAGGTAACCACCACCCAGATCAAGAGAAAACATTTTCGTCACTCCAGAAAGTTCCCAGTTCCTGCTCGCCCCATCTTTGCTGCAGAAGTAACCATGATTCTGACTTCTTTTATCATAGATTTTTTTGCCTCTTCTTGACTTTCTATAAACAGAATCCTTCCATGTGTGTTTTTTATATTCTTTAGGGTCTCGCTCTGTCACCCATGCTGGAATGCAGTGGTACGATCATAGCTCACTAAAACCTCGAACTCCCGGGCTCAGGAGATCCTCCAGGCTTAGCCTCCCAAAGTGCTGGAATTACAGCCATGAGCCACCGTGCCTGGCCTAGTGTGACTCATCTTAACTAATAACCTCTGAAAAGACCTGTCTTCAAATATGGTCACGATCTGAGGTTCCAGGAGCCTATGAAGTGGGGACACCATTGCACACAGTACCAGAAGTACTTTTCCCAGAAGTCACATGCTCTGGTTTCTGCAATGGCGACCTATGTTCTGGTGGATACGCACACTCAACACAAGGCCTCCTGTCCTGGAAAAGGTGTTGTTGAGGCCCTTGATGGCTTCTCAGAATCTAGGAAATGCGGTGCCCGTTTTCTTCGAACAATGCCAGTACAGCCACAATGTCCACCAGAATTTTACTGCTCACTCCTTCATTCATTCATTCATTTAGTGTTTGGCCCTGGAAGATTTGGTTATGATCAAAACAGCCCCTGATCTCAGGGAGTGTGTGGTCTAGTGAACAGAGCAGACTCCCGAGTCCCCTGACTGCATTCACCCATCTAAGAGCAGAAGTTGTCAGGAAAATAGACAAAAACAAAAAATACTGCTCTGGACCAAACTGTGAATCTGACCCCTTTCTCTTCACCCAAAGCCCGAAAAGCCACTCAAAACCCCAGGCCTGCCAACCGGTGGGCAGGAAGCTCTCCTTCCTCCCCTTGAGAAACAAATCCGGCGGGCTCAGGCTGAGTCCCTGGTGGACAAGGCCTCCTCTCAACAACGTGCCTCCTGGGAACTCAGGCCGAGTCAGCCCTGAGGCAGCTGCAATGTGGAAAACCTTCTGTCATGTCTCCGCTGAGTCCACACCCCTGGCTTGGGCTGCTTTGGCTGGCTGTGACCAGTCCTGCCACCTGACCAGCCTGATTTCCTCGTTTCTCTTCGTGGCACCCATGGCTGCACGGCCTTGTATGTGACCCACAGCCCACCCCAGGGCCTTTGTTCATGCTATTCCTGCTACCTGGCACAGTCCCATCACGCAGGGCTCAGTTCAAACATCACCTCCTTCTGGAAGCCATCCCCCTGACTTGTTATGTCCTATCCCATTCTATTTCTTCCCTTGGGTCCCCAGGAGGAGTCTTATTTAAAGTGTGCAAGTGTCCACTCGTCTATGGTGTCAACTGTAAGCCAGTGACAACAGTGGCCTTTGTGACTTGTTTGCTGTGTAACTCCAGCTTCTAGCTCTGCACAGAGGAGGCACCGTGGATATGCTGATTATCTGAGGAACACAGGCCTCTACTCAGCAGGGAGAGAAACCGTCCTCAAGGGTGTGTCCTGGCACGCTGGTATCCCCGGCTGAGGTGGGTCACTGCACCTTGGCTTATAGCGCCATTTGCTTTGGACCCTTTTAGCGGCATCCCAGGGTTCAAAGTGAGCAGAACAGACAGTGTGGGGAGATGGGAGGCAGCTGTCTGAGGTCATAGCAGCCGTGCACATCCCTCCAGCGGGGATGACCTGCTCGTTAGAAGCCAGGCTTCAATATGCAGGACCAGCCAGCAGCCACACTGCTTGCTTGGTCTGGGGGGCTTTTTCGGTCCTGTGAGGGCAGGTAGACAGGGCTTCCTCCGGTGCCTGGAGGTCTGGTGCCTTTTAGGGCAGGTCTCAGTTGGCCAGTGGAGAAGCAGTGCCTGTCAACCCTGTGTTTATGGTCAAGGACAGGCTATTCCTCTGTTCTGTGGGTCCTGAAGGCATTTGGTCGAGTGGACTTGGGAGGGAGGCAGAGAGAGGGCCAGATGGCATCCGTGGGGACCGATATACGTGGTGGAAAGGGAGTGGGGTCTGCAGTCAGATGGGCTGGGTTATCTCAGCATCAACAACAACAAAAACAATAATAATCATGAGTTCAGTCTGAGTTCCTCCTACATCCTGAGCCCTGACTGCTCTTAGGCCTTTGCCTGAATTATCTCACATAACTCCTACAAGAACCCTGGGAGCTGGATCTCATTACTGTCCCATTTTATAGACACCAAAGCTGACGCCTAGGGAGAGGAAGTCACTTGCCTGGTTGGTGAAGTCAGGATTCGAATCTGGGCTTCCGGATTTTAAACCTGAAGCTCTTACCCATTCATAGGAGAACTTGGATTAGGGATCAGAAAACCTGACCAGGGCAGGAGGAAAACGATGCTAAGAGCACTCCCCTACCCCGACCCTTCACCGACAAGCCCCATATGAGCTGGACCCGAGCTGGACCCGAGCCGGGCCCTGGTGAAGAGCTCTGTGTGTGATGCCTCGTTCTGCCCTCCCAGCAACTTCCTAAGGCTAGTATAGCATGGGTGCTGGGGATGTGTGAGTCACATGGCTGCTGACCCGCCAGACAACCCTGGGTGGTGGGTACTTTATCTCCATTTTGCAGATGGAAACACTGAGGCTCAGAGGTGTCAGTATGACCAATGACCACCCAGCTCAGCACTGGGGGTGCCTCCTGGTCTGCAACCATGCTCCCATCGGTCCACTGTGACATTAGGCCAATGGGAAGATGCTGTGAGCTTTTTGCAAAGATCAATAGGATTTCCATTTTGTTGATATCAAAGAGTTCTCATACGAAAGGATGTTGATCACAAAAAGTCACTTTAGAGGTGTTCTTAGTGGGCAATTTAACAATTTCTAGCAGTGGCTTATGCCTGTAATCCCAGCACTTTGTAAGGTGGAGGCAAGAGGATTGCCTGAGCCCAGGGGTTTGAGCCCAGCCTGGGCAACTTGGCAGGACCACGTCTCTACAATAAATTTTAAAAAAAGTAGCTGGGTGTAGTGGCACACGCCTGTAGTTCCAGCTACTTGGAAGGCTGAGGTAGAAGGATCACCTGAGCCCAGGAGGTTGAGGCTGTGGTGGCCATGAGCGTGCCATCACACTCCAGCCTGGGTGACAGTGAGACTCTGACTAAAAAATAAATAAATAAAAATTTCTCACCTGTGGCGGTCTCCTGATACCCTCTTCTGAAAAAGTCACACCAATTGGTGAATTCTGGACACGTGGGAGCCACTTCTCAAAGTCATACCACCCAGGTGCTTGAAACATGGGCCCAGGTCTGGGGGATCCACACACCCTGGACATCCATCAGCCCCGCACACAAAAGGTGAGTCGCTCCACCCTTCCCAGTCTCATCAGGAACATGGAACACTGCACGGAACCTCGGGGGCCACGTCGCTGAGGAGCGGGATGGGTCGAGGATAGAAATCCCGGTTCCTGGCACAGTAGACACAGGCTTCATCCCAGCACCACCCAGTTTCCCACACAGGAAGGTTCAGAGATGTTAGAAACCCACGCAGAGGGTGGGCGACAGCAGTGATGGATGGGGAAGCAAAGGGTGAAGGTTTCTGGTAAAAACAACAATAAAAACTTAAGAAAATGCTAATGTACAGGCACATTGCGTCAGTGAGCCATCCCGACACCAAAAACAAACAGGAATATGGGGGACACCGACTGGCCCTGGGGACGATGCCTCCAGACTGGGTGACATGAACCTGTGGCTTCCAAAGGCCCAAGTGGCAAGTCCACCTTCAAGGTCAGGGATCAGGGGTGGTGGGGAGGCGCTGCTTGGAGGGTTGCTGGGTCCGATCACAGCTTCACTTGTTTTGAACTTGATCGTCTCAGCTCCCTCAATGGGGTTGGTACCCTGAAAGCCAGGACCCACCCAGCTAAGGTCCTCGGGCAAGTGGCTTCATCGCTCTGGGCTCAGTTAGCTCTTCTGTAAAATGGGTGGAAAAATACAAATGGTCTCACAGGTAGAGCCTTGGTGTAGTGCAAGGCCCAGTGCTGCCCTCAGCCTGTCCCCCTTCCCCTCGTGTCTCTTCTCAGCACCCCGGATGCACTGGGTGGTTCTTAGCACCGAAGGTAGGCAGGAAAAGTAGCAATGCTCCAAGCCCCTCCTGTGCAGAAACCCAGCTATTGAGGGCTCTCCATTAAGCAGGGCTGTCACTGGAATTCACCTGTGGAGTTCTGGGAAGCTGAGGTCCCGCACCCACCTCAGAGACTTTCTTCGTGGGTCCAGAGTACCCACTTAAAAAAAAACAAAACAGAGTCTTGCTCTGCTGCCCACACTGGTGTGCAGTGGCACAATCCAGGCTCACCACAGCCTCAACCTCCCGAGTGCAGGCGATTCTCCTGCCTCAGCCTCCCGAGTAGTGGGGACTGCTGGAGCGCGCCACTGTGCCCTGCCGCTTTTTGCATTTTTTTTTGATAGGGATGATGTCTTGGAGACAGAAGGGACCTCCACAGAACAGGGGAGGGAGTGGAGACAGAAGGGACCTTCACAGAACAGGGGAGGGAGCTTTGGACATCAGTTCATGGAATCTGAGTTCTTGGCTGCATGCAGTCTTGGGTTGGCAGCTCCCAGCCACTTTTTCTGGGAAAGGCGATAACAGGGTGGCCTGAACTGAGAGGCGAGTGCAGTCCCAACCATACAAGTACTTGGAAATGAAGAGACCGTGCTGCACTTCCTGCCACGTCCCCAGGCCACACAGCACCAAGCACAGTGCCAAGCAGATGCTCCATGAATATAACTTGAGCCGGGGATGGTGTCTCTTGCCTGTAATCCCAGCCCTTTCAGAGGCCAAGGCAGGAGGATCTTTTGAGCCCAGGAGTTTAAGGTCAATTTAGGCAACATAGCAAGACCTCATCTCTACAAAAACAAATAAATAAATAATTAATCCAGAGTGGTGACGTGCGTCCATAGTTCCAGCTACTCGAGAGGCTGAGGCAGAAGGATCACTTGAGCCCAAGAGGTTGAGTCTGTAGTGAGCTGTGATTGTGCCACTGCACTCCAGCCTGGGCAATAGAGGGAGACCCCAACTCAAAAAAGAAAAGAAAAAAAGGATGTAACTTGAGTCGCAAAGTGAACCTGATTCTCAGAGGTAGCTCAGTTCAGTCCACGAGCCATATCCAGCCTGC
The DNA here is from genome assembly GCA_963574415.1 of Tarsius wallacei. Classification (NCBI taxonomy): domain Eukaryota; kingdom Metazoa; phylum Chordata; class Mammalia; order Primates; family Tarsiidae; genus Tarsius; species Tarsius wallacei. The sequence goes on along the minus strand of CAUYQG010215621.1, from coordinate 9,604 downwards.
CGCCTGTCTTTGTATGGCCTGCCATCCAGGAGTGGTCTTTACATTTTTAAATGGTAGGAAAAAGATATAGAATAATATTCTGCAATACCTGGAAGCCATCTGCAGCCCAGAAATAAAACAGACAGACAGACATGCCTGTTCTCTCAACGTCCATGGCAGCCTTCGAGGTGCAGTGACAGAGGTGAATCATTGTGACAGAGCCTTTTTGGCTCACACAGCCTGAAATATTTACTCTCTGGCTCTTTAAGAAAAGGTCTGGTGACCCCTGATCTGGACCAATAGGTCTTGACCTTGGCTGCACACTGGGCTCACCTGGGAGCTTTGGAAATCTCAGAGATTCCAACCTAACCCATCAAGAGTACAACTGGGACATGGTGGTGTAAGAGCTCTCAGGCTGAGAATGCTGGCTTAGGTGCCATGTTAACGAGGACTTTTCATTTGCTGTCAGGACCTCCCGAGTGTGCCCAGGGCATCCGAGCATCTGGGAGACCAGCACCAGGTTCCTCCCAAGAGGAAGCCCAGCCCCAGCCCTCAGGCGAGCAGGACCAGGAGGGACCAGAAAGGGGGGCTGGGCAGGTGAGAGAGCACAGGCCTGTCTAAGGGTCCTCTGTGTCCCTTTACTAAGCCAGGTGAGCAGAGGATGTGGACATAGGACTGCACCTCGGCTGGCCACCAGCTTTCTCCCTGTTCCATGGGGCCACACTTCTGCGTACTGAGGGGATGCCGGCCACTGCGCCCATCTATCCTGGTGGTGTCGGAAGCAGCTCCCAGGTTTCAGATGCTCTCCTGTGCCCATCAAATCTGTACCACCCTGCAATGGAGAAAGTGTTTTCCTTTCCTTTTCTTTTTTTTCTTTTGAATGGGAGTCACTGTCGCCCAAGCTAGAGTACAGGGCAGGATCACAGCTCCCCACAGCCTTGACCTCCACAACACAGGCAGTCCTTCTGCCTCAGCCTCCCAAATAGCTGGTATTACAGGCATGTGCCCCCATGCCTGGTAATCTTTTGCAGAGAAGAGGTTCTGCTATGTTGCCCAGGGTGGTCTCGAACTCCTGGGCTCAAGCAATCCTCCCACCTCAGCCTTCCAAAGTACTGGGATTACAGACGTGAGCCACCATGCCTTGCCAGGGAGTGTTTTCTTGAGGAACTTAAATAATATGCCCACAGATGCCTGGTTACTCCCAGACCAGAATTTGAATCCAGACCCATAGGGCTCCAGGGTCCACTCTCTCCGCCATACCCTCTCCCACCCATCAAAAGAAGGGCGAAGGAAGCCCATTTCTCTCTGGGGATCCGGGGTGTCTAGTTTTTAACACAACGGACACTACAGCAGTGGCGGCAGCAACGTCCTGCGGCTTCTTTCTCCCAAATCTTTTATTTTTGGCCCGAGACAGCTAATGCGTGGCCAACGTCTCCTAGGAAACCAGGATGCTTGGAGCAAGCTGTACCAAATCTCCATGCTAAAACCATCAGATGGCTAATTTGGTCCTCTCTGGTTATTTGTTTATTATTTTTAGATCCCTGCGTATTATTTTACACACTTTCCTGACCGATGCAACCGTCAGGCACAGGCATACAGGGCATTCGACCGTGTGCCCATTCGCGGGCGGGTGTACGCAGGCGTACTTTCTGTTCCTCGTTTGTGAGCTGCCCGTGGCTTACGAGGGAGGCAGATCTCCCTGGGCCTTCCTCTCCTGCCTCTTCTCACCCCCATCCCCCCATGGCACATCTTGAATTTCAAGCCCTGAGGTCTGCTGTAGATCAAGGCTTCTCAAGGCTGGCACTATGTCACCTGGACCCAGGTAGCTCTCTGTCGTGGAGGGCTGTCTGGTATTAGCGGATTCCCTGCCCTCTGCCTCCCAGGACCCAGCAGCCATCTCCCCCTCTCCTCATCCTCCAGTTGTGACAATCAAAAATGTTTCCAGACATCATCACATGCCTGCTGGGGACACCTGTTACATCTGAATTTCACGTAAGCAATACATTTGTTTTTAGTGTAAGGATGTCCCAGGCTGAGTGAAATGGCTCACACTTGTAATTTCAGTACTTTGGGAGGCTGAAGTGAGAGGATTGCTTGAGGCCAGGGGCTTGAGACCAGCCTGGGTAACATAGTGAGATCCCATCTCTACCAAAGATAAAAAAAATTTAGTCAGGCATGGTGATGCACCCCTGTAGTCCCAGCTACTTGTGAGACTGAGGTGGGAGGATTGCTTGAGCCTAGGAGTCCAAGGCTGCAGTGAGCTATGATTGCACCACTGCACTCCAGCCTGGGGAACAGAGCAAGACCCTGTCTCTAATCAAAAATAATAATAATAAGGTATGTCCCCCAAATACACATAAGTGTAGCCTAAGAATGTCCTATGCAATATTTGGGACACACTTATGCTAAAAAATAATGCACTGTTTATCAAAATTCAGGTTTAACAGAGTGTCCTGTATATTTTTTTTTTTGAGTTGGAGTCTCACTCTGTTTCCCAGACTAGAGTGCAGTGGCAGCTCCCGGCCACTGCAACCTCGACCTGCTGGGCTCTGGCGATCCTTCCGTCTCAGCCTTCCGAGTAGCTGGAACTACAGGCACACGCTACTATGCCCGACTGATTTTTCATTTATTTATTGTAGAGATGAGGTCTCGCCAAGTTGCCCAGGTGGGTCTCGAACCCGCGGGCTCAGGTAATCCATTCACCTCAGCCTCCCAAAGCGCAGGATTACAGGCTGAGCCACCGAGCCTGGCTGTGTCCTGTATTTTTATTTGCAAAATCTGCCAACCCTAACTAGGGTACAAAATTACTCCCAGGAGAAGCCACTGCTCTAGAGCCCAGGTTCTTTACCACAGCACCTTGGTTTTCTCCCCTGTATGGTGCGTATGATATTAATTCTGACCTTGCGAGGGTGTCCAGGCACTAACGCGGCCGAGGCAGGGAGGCAGCTTGTGGACGCCCTTGGCAAAGGCCAGTTTCTCGTCTTCTCCGGGACATGCTTTGGGGGCTTTGGTGACCCAGGTGGGGCCTCTTTTCAGCTTCCTGTCCTTCTCCCTGCTTTTTTCTACTCTGTCTCAGATCTCCCGTAGGGGACTGACTGTGTGACTGAGGAATCGCAGACACACACGATCCTAGGAATGGGTGGTGGTGGTTGGGTCCCCACAGTCTTAAGTTCGTGTTTAGAAAGAAACCTGTTCTCATGGGAACCCAGCACCCACCACACGGGGCTCCTGGTGCCCAGCCTGGTGCTAAGCACCAGGACACAGCAGTGCCCAAACCCAGATCAGGCCCTGCCTGCCAGAAGCCGGCGGTGAGGTGGGCAAAGTGCATTCTTCAAACAGCTCCAGGGAAGCGGTGGCAAGAGACAGCGCCTCTCCTCGTTCCCCGGGCTCCTAAGTCTGGGGTCCCTCAGACGCCTTTCTCCCTTCCCCTCACCCCCACATCCCATCCACCAGCAGATCCTGCAGCTCCCCCTCCATTTTAAAAATAGCTCAACGAAGGCTTGTTGGCATAAACAGCGCCTGCTGAGCACACACACGTGGGTGAGTCCTGGTCCATGCACTCACTGTGGACCCTGCCACAGTCAAGACGCCGACCATCCCCGTCACCCTCCTGATGGCTCTCCTGCCGCCTCTCCAGACCAGCCACTGATCTTCTCTGTCACTATAATTGACTTTGTATTTCCTAGAGTTTTAGATATAAATGGAAGCATACAGTATGTACTTTTTTGGGTCTGGCTTCGTTCCTCACCATGATTATTTTGAGATTTGCGCTCGTGGTTGGGCGAGTCAGGAGTCCACGGCTTCTACTTCTGAGCAGTATTCCGTGTTGTGGCTGTGCCCTGGCTTGTGTATCCATTCGCCTGTGGATAAACTGGCCTCTTTTTATAATGTTATTATTTCCTGATGCTTGGTATGCACACAGAACAGTGTCTAAAACATAAGCAATGTGGTGGGTTAGAGGAAGTGAGACCTGGCATCCATACCTCAGGAGGATGGCTGCAGTTTACAATAATTTGTTGTACATTTTCCAATAGCCAGAAGATGATCCTTTGCATATTTCTAGCAGAGAGAAACAATGACTATTTAAAATGATGGGTATCCCAAGTACACCGAATTGCTATTTATAAATTATATGAATTAAATTATTAAATTTATTATTTGTTTTAAATTTTTTTTTTGGAATAGGAGTCTCACTCTGTTGCCCAGGCGGGAGTGCAGTGGCAAACTCATGGCCACTGCAGCCTCGACCTGCTGGGCTCAGGCGATCCTTCTTCCTCAGCCTCTCAAGTAGCTGGAACTGCAGGTGTGCACCATCACACCCGGCTAATTTTGATTTATTGTAGAGACGATGTCTCATCAAGTTGCTCAGGCTGGTCTCAAATGCCTGGACTCAGGCAATCCTCTCACCTCTGCCTCCCAAAGGGCTAGAATTACAGGCATGAGCCACCATGCCCAGCCTAAATTATTAAATTTAAATGATCACACGTATTCCTTAAAACACATGCGAGGAGTCAAGTGAACACCACCGCCTGAGTAACTAGCACTCTGATTAAGAAACAGAACATGACCAGACCCCAGAACCCTCCAGGCCCTGTCCTGCCACTCCCTTCAGCTCATAGGTGACCCCTGCTTTATCTTCTAACCCATAGGTCAAATTGATGGTTCCTGAGTGTCCTGTGAATAGATCACACGCTCATCCATTTTTTGTGTCTGGTGTCCTTTCCTCAATGTTGGGATTGTGAGAGTCCTTCCTGTTGGTTCGTAGACCAAGAGTGTGTTACTTTTCATGGCTAAATAGTATTCCACCATTCCACCATTTAAATAGGCTGCAGTTTGTTTGTCCAGTCTCCTATTGATGAACATTTGGGTTTTTCTGGTATTTGTCTCTTATGAATAATGTGCCTGTGAACGCTGCTGCATGTTTTCATTTCTGTTGGGCTGTGCCAGGAGTGGGGTGCGCAGGTCCTCAGGTGTGCATGGGGCAGCTTTACTAGGCATCTCTCTTCCTAAACACCTCATAAACCCATTCAGTCCCCTGCCTCCACACCACCATTCCAGCCCCTGATGCTGCCATGTGCACCCAGGTGGCTTCATCGGCCTTGGACGGGGTCCCTGTCAGCTCCTCCCCAGTTCCCTCTCTGCATGGCAGCCAGAGTGAACTTTCAAAGCAACAGATCAGGTTATATGATTGTTCTGTCTTCTCAAGTAAAATCCAAGAGCCACAGCCAAGGCCTGTGGCTCCCGGCCCCTGATGCCCACTGAGTTCCTGTGACTGCTGTGACATATTGTCACAAACCTTGTGGCTTAAAACAATATAATTCTATTGTCTTAAGTTCAGGAGGTCAGAATCCACGTGGGTCAGCAGGGCCCAACCCTTCTGGAATCTCTGGGGGAAAGCTGTGTCTGTGCCTTTTGGGTTCTAAGGGTTCCTGTGTTCCTTGGCTTTGTGGCCCCTTCTGCCACTATCACAGCCAGCCAGGCAGCTCCTCCTCCCTGTCATGGCCTCTGTGCTCACCCTCAAGTCTCCTCTCTCACCACGATTGTCTTCCACCTCTCTCATAAGGACCTCTGTGGATCCATTGAGGCCCGGTTCACCCAGAAGATGCTCCTGAACCAGGTCCTTAACTTAACTCATCACACCTGGGGGTCCTTCTGCCTCAGATGGTCGCACACACATAGGCTTTACAGGTCATGATGCGGACCCTTGGGGGGCCTCAAGTAGCAGCCTTCCTTTCCTCCAGGCTTGGCACGTGTGCCCGGCCTCTGTTCCCCTCCTCTCTCTGTTCACATTTTCCATTGTGTTTCCTGCATAGCTCTCACCCCGCAATGTTGCTCATTCACTTACATGTCAGAACGTTACTTTATGCATCCCCAGTGCCCCCTCAGGCCCCCCACAGTTCCTTTAGGCAGGGGCCTTGGCTGTGGCTTTTGGAGCTGCCAGACCCATGTTTGTGGACTTTTAGCTGTGCCAGGCTCTCTACCTGTGCTTCCCTGGGTCAATTTCAATAGCAGCTATCCTTGGCGGTAAGTGCTGGTGACATGCACATATTTTTTAGACAAAGAAACTACAACATAAGCAGGCTAAGTGACTCATTCAAAGTCACACAGCTTGTTAGTGGCAAAACCAGGCTTCAAGCCCAGGCAGGCAGGCTCAGAGCCTCAGTGGAACCAGGCACTCTCTTGGGTGGGCTCTGTCCTCTTGTAGAGCACGTGAAGTCAGCCTCATGAGCTCAGACAGCCACGCACCCCTGGTGTCAGCTCAGGAGTAGGGTCTGTGCTTGATGCTTGCACAACCAGAGGGTCCTCTGAGGGTAACCATTCACATCTGCTCCATGGCGACCCAAGAAGAGCCACATCATACTCCTAAGATGAAGTTTCAAGATCCCAGCCAGGTCCCCATGGCCTTCCTCCTCTCCCCTGGCAGCCCTGAAGGTGGGAAGCTCCACATAAGACAAAGCTTCACACCTTGGGTGTGGGGGAGGCTCGTTCCAGGCTGAGGCCCCCCTCCCCCACACCCAAGCTCTCCACCCACTCAATTGCCCACCAGGTTTCCTCCCTTCCCCATGAGGCTCCCATGTCCCCTGAACAGCCTGTGAATGGGCATCAGCATTGCCCCATGGTCTGGGTGTGAAAAATGAGGCAGGGCAGCCTTCACTAGCTTAAGAATGGAAGGAAGATCCATCCCAGTGGAGGTCCCCAGACTTCAGAGCCTGATTTCACTGTGTACTTATTTATTCAACAAACAGTGGACACCTACAACATGTTGAGCAGGGTTTTAGAAGCTGGAGATGGAGCAGGGAATGAAGCAAAGTCCTTTTCTTCAAGGAGCAGCAGAGAACAGATGTGAAGGTTCTTCACCTCGGACTTGAGCCTGGTGAGACTGGTGCTCACACAAGTCATGCAAAGCAGATTTATGGCTCACAGATCAGCAGCAGGACCCTCGGGGAGCCAGTCGCTCGGGGCTCAGGAAGGCTGCCCGGGGGGACAGGGTCTTGTCTGTCCATGCCCCATGCCCACCACAGTGGAGAGACCCCAAAACTCCCTGACTGGGGGCTGATGCCCTCGGTGACCCTGGACCTGCTGAACCCAAACATTGCAGACATTCTGGTCTAGAAGGAATGAGGATACAGCCTGGTTAGCTCAGGACAGTTCCTCCTTATCTCAGGATTTGTGGCATATTCTACAGTTATTGGAAGAACTACACAGGACAGGCAGAGAGAGCTGCATCTGCCAAGGGCCCTGTCCTTCTGCAACAAACAAATAAGCACATTTTACACACACACATACACACACACAATTTCAAAAACTGAGGCTCTAGAAACCAAAAAAAAAAGAAAAAAGTCTCTTTCAAATAATTAGAGCAAAAATCTCAGGGCTGGTGCTCATTGACCTGACTTGGGTCTCATGCTCATCCCTGAACCAACCACTGTGGCTGTGGGGATGGAGCACTGTGATTGGCCAAGCTTAGGTCATGCCCCGCCCTGGAAGCTGGACCCACCTGTGCCACAGGGACTGAGTGTGCAGATGGTTGAAGTGCTTTTCCTGGAAGGGGGTGGGTGCTGGCAGGCAAGATGCTCAGTGGCCTTGCCATGTCTGCAGGCTGATGACTCCCCAAACTTCTCTAGCCCAAACCCACCCTCAAGCCCCTGACCTGCAGTCCCAATTGCCCCCTGTCCATGACTGTTTGAAAGACCTGCAGGCAGCCCAGATGCCTTCCTCCCCTCACTGGCTCTCCCTCAGGGGTTATGCACCCCAAGCAGCAACTTGGCCTCCAGCCCTGTGCCTCTTTCTCCCTATGCTGGCTCTGACCCCTAGAATCTGTGTGCTTTCAGATCCTGCTGAAATACCCTTGCCCTCAGTCCTCCATCCACACTGACCCACGTGGACAGCATTTAGCAGTGTCTGACAAGGATGTTTGTTGGACATCTGGAATGTCATCTCACTGTTTCCCCTTTTCTCCTCTCTAAGCTTTGACACACATTGTCTCCTGGCTTGGAAGATTGCCTCATAACTAACCCAGCTAAGTCCTTCTCATCAAGTTCACCCATCCCTTCCTCCAGAAGCTTCTGCCCATCCACCACGGTGTTTGCTCCCTCCACGGCCATGCCTGAACCTTCAAGTGGTGCCGAGCAGATGGCATCACTTCTGTCGAGTCCTTGTTCCCCTTCCCTTCCTCCCTCTGTCCTTCCTTCCTTCTATCTTCTCTTTCCTACTTTTCTGTCAACTGCCTCCTTGTCCCCTACCGGGCCACAATCCCCTTGAGGAATGCCGTTGCATCTTCCTTATCTCTGAACTGCAGGGTCACAGGCCCTCCCCTGAACTCTTCGGAAGGGGTGGGCTGATTTCCACCAGACGGGAAAGCATCAAGAGACCCTGGCCTTCAGCTGTGCCATGCAGGGAGTCCTACAGGCTTTGGGGTGTCTTCTGGCCCGGGAGACCTGAGATGCTGGGGAGCTTTGGTGTAGAGATGGCAACACCATGATGAAAATAGGGGCTACTGAGGAAGCCCCTTGGAGTTGGTGTTGCCTTTACCAACTTGGTGCTGTAGAGGGGCTGCCTGGGGTCCCTGGGTTTGGGGATCAAGACCTTTGCAGCAGAAAGTAAAAAGAGCCCAGGCCTCTGACCTCTGAGCATTTCTGTCAGATGGGCAGAGGCTGCTGGAGGAAGGGGTGGGTGAACTTGATGAGAAGGACTTAGCTGGGTTAGTTATGAGGCAGTCTTCCAAGCCAGGAGACAATGTGTGTCAAAGTTTAGAGAGGAGAAAAGGGGAAACAATGAGGTGGCAAAGGGACATTCCCATATGTCCAATGAGGCCTAACAGCAGGGCTTCTGGATGGGACACAGAACACCAAGTCATGCTTGCATTTCTGAGGAACAACGAATGCTTTACTAGTATAAATATGTTTCAGATATTGCATGGGACATACACTTAAAAAATTACTCATTGTTAAACTGAAATACAAACCTAACTGGGCCTCCTGTAATTTGCTGAATCTGACAACCCTCTTGTGTGAAGCTGAGTTGGGTGAATGAGTTTGTATTTGTGTTCCATCACCCTGTGACACAATACCACAAATGTAGCCATGTAAAACAACACAGACTTAGGATCTTGCAGCTTCCGTGGGTCAGGAGTGCAGGCAGCCTCTGGCCTCAGGCTCTCACCAGGTTGAACGCAAGGTGTTGACCTGGCTGTGGTCTGCCTTGAGTCCAGGTGTGGGACTGGAAAGGAATCAGCCTCTGAGCTCCCTCAGGCCGTTGGCAGAATTTATTCCTTTGCGACTGGAGGACTCATGACAGGGGGTTTTCAAAGCCAATAAGGAGAGTTGGGTGCTAAGGTGGGTTGCCGGCACTTTAGGGTCTTGACAATATGATTTCATCGTGGGAGTGACCTCAATCAGCTTGGCCATGTTCCAGTGGTTCACAACCAGCCCCAAGTCCCACCCACTATCAAGGGTGGGTGGGGGAGACTATACAAGATTGTGACCTCCAGGACCCACCCAGAATCACATTTCCCACCACTTTATTTTTGCCCGTGTGGTTACCAGACTGGGAATACCATTTCTCTTTCTTTCCGAACAGATGACAAATGCTATCTCCCCACCCTCCAAGGCCTCTTCCATGCGTG
>CAUYQG010215620.1:0-24046 GCA_963574415.1 Tarsius wallacei | reverse complement strand
AAACAGATTGTCAAGGGAACATGGATTACTAGTGTAATTTTAAAAACCATATATAACAAAATATTCAGCACACGGATTTTCATGTTTGATTATGCTGTTATGTACTTTTATATATATATATATTTTTTATTTTATTTATTTATTTTATTTTTTTGAGTTGGAGTCCCACTCTGTCGCCCAGACTGGAGTGCAGTGGCCGCTCCCGGCCACCACAGCCTCGACCTGCTGGGCTCCAGCGATCCTTCAGCCTCAGTCTTCCAAGTAGCTGGAACTACAGGCGCGCGCTACCACGCCCGGCTATTTTTTTTTGATTTATTGTAGAGATGCGGGCTCGCCAAGTTGCCCAGACGGGTCTCGAACCGCGGGCTCAGGCAATCCACTCACCTCAGTCTCCCAAAGTGCGGGATTACAGGCTGAGCCACCGAGCCTGGCTGATGCAGATCTAATAAGTAAAGAGACATGCTATGTTTGTGAATTGGATGATTTAACACAGGTGGCATGTTATTTTAGGATTTTCAGGTAAACGTTAAAATTCATCCATAGAACATCTGTATACTTTTGCCACTAGAAAGCACAGATAATTTAGCCAGGATTATGCTGTTAGCAAAATAATAATGAAGAGTCACTCTTAACCATTTGACAGTGCAGTCGTTAATGCCCAGGCTAGAAATGTAAAAGGCTTCATAAAGTAGAAATTTTCATTACAGACCCAAGATATTAATTTTAAAACCCCCCATTAAATTACAGCCTACATTCATGGACACAGATAAGTGGATCAGATAAATCGACTAGAAAAGACATAATTTTTTTTATCTTTTCTTCTCTGAAGATAAAGCTTCTATTATCTTTAATTTTTACTCTTGTCGACAAAATAATCTTTCTTTTTTTTTTTTTTGAGTTGGAGTTTTACTCAGTCGTCCAGACTGGAGTGGAGTGGCCGCTCCGGTCACCGCAGCCTCGACGTGCTGGGCTCCGGCGATCCTTCCGCCTCAGCCTTCCGGCTAATTTTTTTGATTTATTGTAGAGATGAGGTCTCACCAAGTTGCCCAGGTGGGTCTCGAACCCGCGGGCTCAGGCAGTTCACTCACCTTGGCCTTCCAAAGCGCGGGATTACAGGCTGAGCCACTGAGCACGGCCGACAAAATAATCTTTCTTTGCACTTAGGTTATACCTGAAAAAAATGCCGTCATAAATTTTATTGTGGAAAGCATTCTTAAGATAAGCCTATGAGTACAGAGCTTTTCTCCATACCCATCTAGTGATTTCCCCTAATTGTGTCACTGCTGGAATATCATTGATTTGTTTCTCAGTTAGGTGTAAAAGGGAGCATGCATTATTTGTTTTCTAGAATTTGATTCGAGAGCAAACTTTCTTGAATTTGCTCACATTGAAGCATGGTTTTCTAACCCAACAAATATTTGAATCTACACGTTAATCTATTATCCAGTACAATTTTATTACAGACTTAATATATTTGGTGCCTAAAATTGATTTGATATAGTAAGTTACATATTATTTTAAACAACTTACTCCAATTAGGTTGTTAAATTATCTATGTATTTTAAAGGAGGATTTTTAAATAAACTGATTCTAAGTCCACTCATGGAAAGAAAGACATTCAAATACTAGATAGGTAAAGTTCAGTTTCATTAATCTTTTTTCAACTTTTAAAATTATTGTTTTGCTAGAAACAGTAGTTTATTCAACATTACTTGAAGACATAATGTTCCTGTTATAATTTATTCTTCATCACTGGCTTTTATTTTCTTTAAAAATAATATCTGATGTTGCATTTCTTATCACAACTAAACTCATTTATTCCTGTTGTCTTCCTTGAAGGAAAAAAAAAATAAATTCATCCTAAAAACCTAAGTAGGCTCATGATAATAGGTTTTAATTTTTTTCAAACTCAGAAAATTTAAATACTAACAGTTTTCCAAAATTATTGAGTATTCTTTGACTTAAAATAACAATTATAGTACACAGAAAATAGTTTTTAGTAATGTTAAAAAGAATTTTAGACTATTTTTATAGACTATAAGCACAGTTTCCAATTATATGGTTTCACATAGTCTGCGAAAATATATACTACTTTTTTCTAAAGAGAATTTAAGATAGCCATATCAAATATATATATGTGTGTATATATATCCTCAATTGGTATTTACATTTTAAAAAAGAATACATAGATTTAAAAAAAGAGCAATATAAGAGAACTATAGACAGGATAGCAATATGAAGCTGGAAGTTCCATTAAGTACACAAAAACTACAAATTTTAAGATTATGAACAATTACATATGTAAAAAGATATAAAGATGGGTCTTCTGGAATGGGTGACTGAGGAGTATAGCACGACAGTAAAACTAGATAAAGTTTTTGAAAATGACCACTTACAGATTGGAAATTGAACAAAGGCAGATAACAAACAGAAGTATTCATTCAAAAAAATATTGACTAAATTTGCTAAGAGCGGTGGAAGTCTATGGCATTTTAGTCAAAGTTTGGTCCCATGCTCCCTCCCCAGTTCCCTGGTGTAGAAGTTCTACTAGGCATGTTGGGAATGTCATGAGAACTAAATCTCTGCTGCCATATTGGAAGGAACTGACTGGAACACAGTATGGAAAGATTCATGCTTGGGGACATTGTCAAAAGCAGTGGTGATCTCGGTAGCAAAACAAACAGTAAAGGCTAATATTACCACTAATCTGAAGTTGCAGTAATGGTTGGGGCAAGCAACAAAACAGCACATCTAACAGAAAATTAAGAAAATCTAGGGAGTAACATGACCAAAGGGAGCTTTACTAATATCTTGCTTGTCCCTGGTTGTATGGAAGACTATACTTATTCGCAAGACTCATTAGAGATCCTAAAAAGGCCTTCTGATCTACTTGACCCTGGATAAATATGAAGGCTTATGAAAGTAGAAAGTAAGAAACTGGCATAGACTTATAAACTTCTTGAAATTTGAAACTCTCAAGTCACACGTAGATCCATCAGCCAAAGGTGAAAGCCTTAATGTCTCCTAGTTGCACAAGCACAACATTTTATCAATTATTGGCTGCCCATTAAGCTATGCTGACCTAGGGGTGATCTCGAGTAGGCAGGCTTAAAATTAAAGACAAAATAAAACAAAAACAAAACAAAACTGCATAGTCATTAGCGATGCAAGGGAACCAGATTCCACAGAATTAATAAAGGCAGGTCACTAAACAAACAAACAGCAACAAAAACCAGCCCCAAGGCAAAGGATAAAAATCCAAATTTGCTTACATGTGTTTTCTAAAGTGTTCAGTTGAGAGAGAGAGAGAGAGAGAGAGAGAGAGACAGACATGGAAGGAAGAAGTCAGAAAATGTAATCCATATATTTAAAAAAATAAAGTCAATAAAAACTTTCTCTGAGGGATTAAGATATGGGACTTGGCAGATCGAAATATTAAAGCAGTTTCAAATATGTTAAAAGAACTAAGAGAAACCATCTATAAAGAATTAAAGGAAAGCATGACAGTAATAATAATAAAATAGCAGATATTGGTAAGTGATAAAAATTATAAAAAAAGAATGAGGTTGATCTTTTAGAGTTGAAAAGTACTATCACTGAAATAAAATATTTTCTATAAGTGCTAACCAGCAGATTTGAGCTGGCAGAAAGATGTTATCAGTGACCATGAAAGACATCAATAGAGATCATCCAAACTAAAGAACACAAAGATCAAAGAAAAAAGAATAAAGAAAAGTCAACAGAACCTCAGAGGCCTGTTGAATGTCATCAATATTACCATGGTAGTTCCAGAGGAGAGGGGAAAAAGACAAAAATATTTGAAAAAATAATGGTAAGTAACTTCCTAAATTTGATGAAAAACATTAATCTCCACATTCCCAAAACTTAACCAATTCTAAGTGAAATAAGCACAAAGATGCACAATCAAAATTGTTATAAGCCAAAGAAAATCGTGAAAACACAAGGATAAAAATAATTGACATAATGGTGGTGCACACATGTAGTTCAAGCCACTTGGAAGGCTGAGGCAGAAGGATTGCCTGAGCCCAGCAAGTCAAGGCTGCAGTGGCTGTGAGCGTGCCACTGTGCTCCAACCTAGGTGACAGAGAGAGACTTTGACTTAAAAAAAAAATTGACATAGGAGGGAATAAATAAGATAGACAGCTGACTTCTTATTAGAAACAATAAAGGAAGAGGACAATGACATAAAATATTTAAAGTGCCTGAGGAGGCCAAGTATACTGGCTCACACCTGTAATCCCAGCACTTTGGGAGGCTGAGACAGGATGATTGCTTGAAGCAACCAGTTCAAGATCAGCCTGGGGAACATAGCAAGATTCTGTCTTTACAAAAAAAAAAATTAGCTGGGCTGGTGGTATGCACATGTAGTCCTAGCTACTCAAGAGGCTGAGGCAGGAAGATTGCTCAAACCCAGGAGCTTGAGATTGCAGTGAGTTATGATCATACCAGTGCACTTCAGCCTGGGGCAACAGAGCAAGTCTCTGTGTCAAAAACAAACACAAAATAAAATGTAAGAAGAAAATTTTCATGCAAGAATTTTATATCTAGTAAATACATCTGTCAAGAATGAAGGCAAAGTAAGGCCATTTACATGAAAACTAAGACTGAGAATTTATTGTAACAGACAACCTATACAAAGAAAAACTATACACTAAAGAAAAATTCTCAGATTGGAAGGAATTGACACCAGGCAGTTCACCTGAAGAAACAGAGAACGTTGGTAAAGATAATTATTAAAGACAGAATGAATCTATTGTTCTCTTAACTGATTTGAAAGACAAGAGAAATCTGAGTTCCCCACAATCGATTTGGTATGTGGTCTAGAGGAAGTTGCAGTCAAGGATTCAGTCCTTTCCCCATCAAGCCATGCTCATGCATGTCTGCATTCCTAGCCCAAACACCTAAGTTTGGAGGATTCCTTATCAGGGGTCCAAAGACTTCTCTCAGTGGCCTCTGCCAAAACTGTTTTGTCAGAAGGACTTGAAGACATTTTTCTTCACTCTGACTCAATATTAAATACTTTTCTACTCCTAACCATTCCTTTTCTCCCACCCCTTCTTACTAGTCATAAAATAGTAAGAAGCTTTTGTTTTGTTCCAGGAGTTATTTAGAAGTCTGTCATTTAATTTGCAAATATATGGGAATTTTCCAAAAAATTTTTTACTCCTAATATAAGAGTCAGAGAATATATTCTTACTATTTAAATCTTTTGAAATGTATTGGGCCATGTTTTGTGGCACTGGACAGAGTATAACTTGGTGAATGTTTCATAGCAATTAGAGTTATATATTATATAGTCATTGGGCATAGTGTTTTATAAATAACAATTAGGTTAAGTTGATTGTTAGGGTTGCTCAAATATTCAGTTACCTTACTCTTCCAAAAATTAATGAGAGAAACATTAAAATCCCTACTATAATTATGGATTTGTTATTCCTCCCAATATCCTTGTGAGTTTTAGCTTTGTGGATTTCTGAGCTCTGTTATTTGACGCATGCACATTTAGAATTATTATTTTTAAACTTTTCCCTTTTATCATTATGAAATAGCCCCCTGCATTTGGTAATACTTGTTTAGACATATACTTTGTTCAATATTAACATTCACTTGCTTTATTATGATTAGTATTATGCGATATATATTTTCTCAAACTTTTAGAAGTCATTGTTTTTATATTTAAAATGTGTCTCTTTTTTAACAACATAGAGTTAAATTATCTTTTTATTTGCTCTGAAAATCACTTTTTAGAATGTTTGCCATTTAGATTTAATATAATTTTTTATGTGGTTGCCTTTAAATCGACCATCTTTTTGTTTATTTATTTATTTATTTTGTTATTTGTCCATTTTCTCCTCTTTCCTGATATCTTTTGGATTAATTAGATGTTTTGTGTTTCTCAGTTTTAAAGCCTCTGTTTGTTTCTCATCTATATCTTTTCTTGAGTGTTTGCTCTAGGGATTACAATATGACTCTTAATCTATTCATTTTCTTTAAATTTGTATTACACAACTGATGCATATCAGAAGCTTACAATATTTTCATTTAACCTTTTACCATCTCATTTTACATCAATTCCATAGTACATTGCTTTTCTTCCTTTCTTTCTCTCTCTCTTTCTCTCTTTCTGTCTTTCTTTTTGAGTTGGAGTCTCACTCTGTTGCCAGTCTAGAGGGCATAGAGGGCAGTGGCATATTTATGGTGACCACAGCCTCAACCTGCTGGGCTCAGGTGATCCTTCCACTTCAGATTTCCAAGTCGTTGGAACTACAGGCATGCACCACCACACCCAGCTGATTTTTTTATTTGTTGTAGAGACAAGGCCTTGACAGGTTGCCCAGGCTTGTCTTGAACTCATGGGCTCAGGCAATCTTCTTGCCTCCACCTCCACCTCCCAAAGTGCTGGGATTACAGGCAATGAACCACCGCTTCTGGTGCTACATTGCTATTATTCCTAAATTTAAACAATTATGGTTTTTTAAAATTAATTATTAAAATGTTTTCTGTGTTTATCCACATATTTATCATTTACGGAGCTCTTTATTCTGTCACATAGATACAATTTCTGTCTGGTTCATTTCCTTTAGCATACAAACTGTTCTTTAACATTTTTTTTTCTTTGTTGAATGGAGTCTTACTCTGTCACCCAGGCTGGAGTGCAGTGGTATGGTCATGACTCATTGCGGCCTTGACCTTCCCGGCTCACGGGATCTTCCGGTCTCAGCCTTCCGAGTCGTTAGGAATAATTTAAACATTTTTTATTTTGTAGAGTCAAGACCTTCCTGTGGCCTTCCTGGTCTCAAATTTTTGGGCTCAACTGATCCTCCTGCCTTGGCCTCCCAAAGTGCTAGGATTACATGTGTGAGCAATTGTGCTCAGCCTCAAATTTATTATAGTGCAGAAGTGTTGGTAATAAACTTTTTTTTTTTTTTTTATCAGAGTCTAACTATTTCATCCAGGCTGGAGTGCAGTGGCACACTCACCACCACCACAGCCTTGACCTGCTGGGCTCAGGCAATCCTTCTGTCTCAGCCTTCCAAGTAGGTGGAACCACAGGTGCGCACCACCACACCCAAATAATTATTTATTTGATTGATTGTAGATGAGGTCTTGCCAAATTGCCCAGGCTGGTCTCGAACCCATGGGCTCAGGCAATCCTCTTGCTTCTGCCTCCCAAAGTTCTGGGATTACCAGCATGAGCCACCACGCCTGGTGGTAATGAAAGTTATTAATGTTAGTTCATCTGAAATTGTCTTAGCATTGCCTTGTTCAAAATATAATTTCAGTGGATAGATAGTTCAAAGGAGCAGATTTTTTTTCTTTGTTTAAGTGCTTTAAAAATGCCTTTCCATTTTCTACTTGCATTCTTTCTGAAGAGTATTTAGAGATCATTCTTATTATTTTCTTTATAATATTTGTTCCAGTAGGAAAAAATGAATTTCTCTTTATCTCTTATTTTGAGGAATCTCAAGAGTTGTAGCTTTATTTTGTTTAGCTTTTCATTAGGGTCATCAAATTTCTTGGATTTGTGCGTTATTTTTCATGTCTGTAGATTCTCTGTTTGGTGATGGTGGGGATTCATATTCTCTTTATGAACTTTTAAAAAAAGTTTTATACAAGTTTCCCCCAAAATATGTTTGCTATAGGCTTTAGGTAGAAATATTTTTGTCATTTTGAGTGTTTCCTTTCTATTTCTAACTTGTTAAAAGTTTCCTTTATTAAGAGAACTCATACATTGTTAGTGGGGCTGTAAATTAGTATAGCCATTACTGAAAACAGTAAAGAGGTTTCTTAAAAAACTAAAAATAGAACGACCAAATGATGCAGCATTCCCACTACGGGGTATTTATTCAAAAGAAAAGAAATCAGTATACCAAAGAGATATCTGTACCCCAGCATTTATTGCAGCACTATTCTCAATAGTTAAGATATAGAATCAAACTAATTTTCCATCAACAGACGAATAAAGAAAATGTGGTATATATACACAAAGGTGTACTGTTCAGCAATACAAAAAATAAAATCCTGTCATTTGTGGTAACATTGGATGAACCTGGAAGACATTATGTTAGGTGAAATAAATCAGATAAGTACTGCATGCTCTCACTAATATGTGAAAGACAAAAAAGTTGATCTCACAGAAGTAGAGAGTAGAATAGTGGTTACTAGAGGTAGGGAAGGGTAGAAAGAAGCAGGAGATAGAGAGAAGTTGGGTAAGGTATACAAAACTACAGCTATGTAAGAGGAATAAGTTCTAGTGTTCTATAGTACAGTTAACAATGATTGGCCGGGTTCGGTGGCTCGGCGCTTTGGGAGGCTGAGGTGGGTGGATTGCCTGAGCCTGTGGGTTCGAGACCCGCCTGGGCAACTTGGTGAGACCTCATCTCTACAATAAATCAAAAAATTAGCCGGGTGTGGTAGCGCGTGCCTGTAGTTCCAGCTACAGTTGAGGCGGAAGGATCTCTGGAGCCCAGCAGGTCGAGGCTGCAGTGGCCAGGAGTGGCCACTGCACTCCAGTCTGGGTGACAGAGTGAGACTCCAACTCAAAAAAACCCCAAAAAAACCCCTCAAAAAACCCAATGATTTATTGTATATTTCAAATAGTTAGAAGAGAGGATTTTGAAAGTTTCCATACAAAATGATAAATGTTTGAGGATACCCTGATATGTGTTGAAATATCATTATGCACTCCAGAAACATGTACAAATATTATGTTAATTGAAAATGAAAAAGTTTTATTTATTTGTTTGTTTGTATGTTTGTTTATTTATTTTTGAGTAGGAGTCTCACTCTATCGCCCAGGCCGGAGTGCAGTGGTACACTCACTACCACTGCAGCCTGGACCTGCTGGGCTCAGGTGATCCTTCCGCCTCAGCCTTTCAAGCTGCCGAAACCATAGGTGCATGCCACCACACTCAGCTACTTTTTTGAGTGTAGAGGTGAGTTCTTGCCAAGCTGCCCAGGGTAGTCTTGAATCCCTGGGCTCAAGCAATCCTCTCCCCTTTGCCTCCCAAAGTTCTGGGATTATAGGCGTGAACTGCGCCCAGCAGTTTTATTTACTAGAAATGTGAATGTAATTATTATCCAAATTTATACATCTACTGAGATAAGCATTTTCTTCTTTTGCTTTAATCTATCGGTGTGAACCATATTGATAGGTTTTCAAAAATTAAGGCCGGGTGTGTAATTCCAGCATTTTGGGAGGGCGAGGTGAGAGGATAGTCTGAGCCCAGGAGTTTGAAACCAGCCTGGGTAACATGGCAAGACATTATCTCTACAGGAAAATAGACAAATAAATGAATTAGCCCGGTGTGATGACGTAAGCCTGTAGTTCCAAGTCCTTGTACTTGAAAGGCTGAGGTGGAAGGATTGCCTGAGCTCAGCGGTCAAGGCTGCAGTAGCTGTCACTGTGTCATTACACTCCAGCCTGGGGGACAGAGTAAATCTGACTTTAGAAAAGAAAAAAAAGAAAAAAATTAAAAAAATTGAGCCATCCCTATTATTTTTGTATAAACTCTACTGGAGTATAATATTTTAATATATTGAGCTTATAGTTTCCTCATATTTTGAACCCACAGGTTCAGGCAATCCTCTCGGCCTCCCAAAGTGCTGGGATTATAGGTGTGAACCACACCGCGCCCAGCTGCTTCCTCATATTTTATTTGGGGTTTTTCCATCTGTTTTAAGATCAATCTCTATGTCAGGTTAATCTATAATTTTCATATGGTGCACTGACTTTTCCTGGGGTTGGTATCAAGGGTATATTAGCCTTATAAAATGAATCTTTCATCACAAAATTTATAAAAATAAATCCTTCTTATATAAACACTTATAACTTGCTTTCCAATTCAAAATTTCTAAAATTATTCTCATTTCCTCAGACTTTTTCAGTATTATAACTCATTCTTCCTTCCTTCCTGATCCAATTCTTATAACATTAATTTATAAGACACTTTTCTGCTTATTTTCTGCTATATGTAGTTAGTTATGCTTTTACGTATATGTTTTCACTCCAAATAAATGTTATGCTTCTTGAGGGAGAGGACACGATTTTATTCCTCTGAATAGTCTTTCCTTCAAGTAAATATAAATCTTGCTTCTCTCTGTTTATGCTATACATATGTTCTATATAGCAACAGTCCTCAACTTTTTTGGCATCAGGGACCAGTTTTGTGGAAGAAGGAGAGTGGGATCATCTGGCATTAGATTCTCATAAGGAGCCTGCAACCTAGATCCACCTCATGTGCAGTTCAGTTCATGCTCCTGTGAGAATCTAATGCCGCTGCTAATCTGACAGAAGGCACAACTCCGCTTGTCTACAGCTCACCTCCTGTTGTGCTTCTGAGTTCCTAAAAGGCCACTGACCAGTACCTGTCTGCCACCCAGGGGTTGGGGACCCCTGCTAAACAAGTTCATTCCGCAGAATAACATTCAATATTTGTTTTTTTCTTTCACTTTGTACCTAGTATTCCATACGTTTGATTCCACAATGTTAATATTATGATTTTATTTTCCTATGAATGTACTTCACAATACTTTTTGCTTCTAAAAACATTGGCATTAGCAGGGAACTTTTTTTAAAAAGGAAAAATAAGTTATAGGACAACCTAGGAAAACAGGATTTACTTGTTCCAGAAACTGATACTGAAATGTCTATGGCTATGTATTACTGAATTCATTTTTCTTCTTCCTTGTCCTCAAGACAAAAAGGAAAGCATATTATGTTACTTCTTTCCCATGAACTGATAAAAGGATCTTTATATAAAATGCAAATGTTTTCCTTACTGTATGTATTGCAGTTGGCAAAAAACCCCCAACAAATAAAAAAACTCCCCAAAGATGTTCATACCTTCATCTCCAGAACCTATGTACCTATGTTTATATTATGCTACATGGCAAACTAGAACAAAGATTGCCAATGAAATTAAGGCTTTAATCACCTGATCTTTAAAACCTTTTTAGATTAAAAAAAAAAATATATATATATATATAGATAGATAGATATATATATATAGAGAGAGAGAGAGAGTTCTCTTCTTACTATTTTTCTATTTTCATTTTTTGTAATTCTTGTTAGGATTAGAGACAAGCTCTGTTTAGAAATAACTCCTCCAAGAATAGTTTTCGTATTTTATTTTCACATTGAAAACCACTCAGATTTGCTTCAGCCTCAAAGAACATGTTTATATAAAATAAAATGAACATGGCACAGGGATGCACTTTTTATTTTTCCAAACAGATAAAGGGTTAAATGTGGAAGAAAGATTAAGAGAAGCCAGTGTTAGAGCGATGTGATGTGAGAAAGACAAGACTGGCACTTTCTAGCTTTGAAGATAGAAGAGGACTACAAGCAAGAAAAGTTAACATCTTGATTTTCATCTAGTGAAAACTCTTTTGGGACTTTTGACCTCCAGAGCTGTAAGATAATAAATTTGTGTTAAGTCAATAGTTTGTGGTCATTTGTTAAAGCAGCAATAAGAAGCTAATACACCTACCAGATTAGTTTTCAAAAAATTGGGGCACTGTCACAGAGATAATATTTATTAAATATTCTGTTTATAGTCCTCTCTTATCTTTTCCAGTCCCCTTGAAATTAGATCGTCCTAATTATGGCCAATGAAATGTGAGCAGAAGTGAAATGAATCACTTCAGATTCTCTTACTGATTCTGTATTTGTAATGGTCCAGATGATACAACCACAAGATGGTAGATTCTCAGTCAATCTGAGTATGTGTAATACAGCAAACACTCCAAACTGTTGTTGAATGTACACTGGAACTAGAATTTTTTTTTTTTTTTTTTTTTTTGAGTCAGGATCTCGCTGTTACCCAGGCTGGAGTGCAGTGGCATGATCATGGCTCACTGCGGCCTCGATATCTTGGGCTCAAGCAATCCTTCCCTATCAGCCTTACAAGTAGCTGGGACTACAGCTGCACATCACCATGCTCAATTAATTTTTTAATTTTTTTTTTTGTAGAGACAAGGTCTCACTATGTTGCCCCAGGTTGATCTGGAATTCAAGGGTTCAAGCAATCCTTCTGCTTTGGCCTTCCAGAATGCTGGGATTATAGGAGAGAGCCACTGCTCCTGGACAGGATCTAGAAATTTTTTTATGTTAAGTCACCACAATTTAAAGAGTAATTTGTTACCATATTATTATGCAACATAGCATATCCTAAAAAACACAAGTACCAAATTACAACTCGGTAAAGATACTTCTATCAGAAACTAAGTGTCCCCAAGTTCCAGAATTCTGGCTTGAAGAGAGGGCTTAAAAATTTAGAAGACATCATGGCTAACATTCCCCTTAGCCTCTTATATACCATCTGCAATTTTAGCACACAGATTTGAAATTCTAAATTCTGTTCTCTGGTTAGTGTCTGAAGTGAAGATTGTATAGCTCACTTAAAAGAATAATAATAAAAAAAAAAAGAAGACGATGGTCAGTAGGAGAATAAGATGCAGCTACACAAATTATAAAGGTTGTTTTCTTTTTGCCTACAGGTAACCCCACCTCTTCATGGATGTCCCAAGGGCAGTCTACAATAATTCCTGGTAAGGGGCCAATATTTTTCTCAAAGAGTTTTGGGCCTCTCCTGTCCAAACAAATACTTCTTTGACACTTCCGAGTTATCTGCCAAAGAACTTAAAGTTATTTTATTTTAGCCTAGACATTTTTAAAGGCAAGTTGTTGCCATTTGTCCAAGTCAATTGTAGATGAACTCTAGTGTGAGTCTGTTATATAAACAAATAAAAGATGATCCCCCGGATTGTTTATTTTTTCACAGCAGGCTGCAACCTGTGAACTCAAAAGCCTACCAGTGCTAGGCCAGGCACAGTGACTCACGCCTATAATCCAGCACTTTGGGAGGCTGAGGCAGGAGGATTGCATGATGCCAGTTCAAGGCTAGCCTTAGCAGCATAGTGAGTCACCATCTTTTTAATTTTTTTTGTAGAGTGTTAAAGTTTTTTTTTTATTATAAAGAAGTGAGGTACAATTCAGGGTTAGGTATACAAACGTTGATTATGCAGGTACCTTTGTTGATGAAGTGTGCCCCTATAATTTTTCAAAGAAAAAAGTAAATAAAATAAAAGCCTATCAGTGCCAAACTCAAATTTGTACACATCAGTTGTTCAACATCCATAGCCCCAATAGACCGATTTTTAGACATTTGGAGCTTGCCTTGTTGCATATCACAAGAAGCAGTGCCCAACATCTGCTAGCTATAGATGAAACAAACCCTATAACTATAAAAGTTCTCAACCTGTTGCTTCCTTTTGCAGACTCCCCACCAGACTGCTGGGTAACATTACCTACACATGTAAGGCCTCTCTCTGATCCCTCTGACCCCTCTGATTTTCTCTGCCCTCATCTCTTAATCCCACGAGTGCTAGAGCCTCTGGAGGGTATCATGCCATGAGGGACTTTCCCCCACATACAAACATGTCAAATTGCTGCTCCAAAAAATCTCATGTCATGTTGTTTTCCTGAAATCTCTTGAGCTCACTACACAATCTTATAGACCGTCTACTTTTACTTACCATTACTCATTTATCTATCATTATCTCAGCTACCTCCAAGTAGCTAAGTGAGATAAATTGATATTATCTATTCGGATTATGGTGGATAATCACCCCCCCAAATCATGGTTTTATTTTTACATAGATGCTAAAGTGTATTTTTTTCCTAAATTTGTTAGGCAATAGATTCGGGTGCTGTGTAAAAGTTTATCCTGGCTTAGAACAGTTTCATTAGTAGAACTATAACTACAATAGAAAGGACTTTGTTAGCACATTATAAAGCAGTGACTAAGACTGTAGATTGTCTCTGAGAGACCAGAGTTTGAATGCCAGTTTTATCACTTAAGTATTCACCTTTGGGCAAGTTATTATTTCATTTCTTCCAATCACTTTCCTCACTATAAAATTAGGGATAATTGCACAGAACCATGTGTCTTTTAATCTATTACTGCAAACAAATTAACTAAAACTTAGTAGCTTAAAACAATAACATTTGTCATCCCACTTTCTGTGATCAGGAATGTAGTCTACCTGAGTTCCGAGGTCTGTAATCAGCATGTCACCTGTGACTGCAGTCACCTCAAGGCTTCAGTGGGAAAGAATCTGCTTCCAAGCTCACTCATATGATTGTTGGAAGGATTCAGTTCCTCAAGGGTCATTGGACTGAGGGACTCAGTTCCACCCTGGCTATTGACCAGAGGTCCTCTTAGTTCATCGCCCAGAGGGCCTCTCCATCAGACATTTCACATGGAAATTGAGTCGTCAGAGCAGTAAGCAGAAAGACCAGACAGAGAGTACAAGGTAGAAGTCATAATCTTCTATACTCTCTTCTTGAATTCAACATCCCATCACTTTTTATTTTTAATTAAACTACAACATTACTTGGATTTTACCATTTTCCCCACCAGTGTTTTCTTTTGTTCCAGTATCCAATCTAGGACATCACATTGCATCAAATCATGTCTCTCTAGTCTTTTTGTCCTGTGATCATTCCTCAGTTTTTCCCATATTTCATGATCTTGACACTTTTTATTTCTCTTTGTAACAGAGTCTTGCTGTGCTATGAAGGCTAGAGTGCAATGGTGCAATCACAGCTCACTATGGCTTTGGACTCATGGGCTCAAGCAATTCTCCTGCTTCGCCATCCTGAGTAACTGGGACTATTATCTGGACCACCATGCCCACATAATTTTTAAAAATTTTTGTAGAGACAGGGTCTCACTATGTTGTCCATGCTGGTGTCAAATTCCTGGCCTCAAGCAATCCTTCCTCTTCAGCCTCCCAATGCGCTGGGATTATAGGTGTGAGCTACAATGCCCAGCCTTGATCTTGACCTTTTTGAGAAGAACTGGTAGTTATTTTGTAAAATGCCTCTCAGTGTGGATTTGCCTTATATTTTCTAATGATTAGATTGAAATTTTGCATTATAGGAAGGAAAACACAGAAGTGATTTGCCCTATTAATGTCATATACATCATAGAGTATATGACATTAATATGTTCCACTTGTATGCCAACCTTGATAATGGTCAAGGCCATATCTACCCAGTTTCACTTCAGTAAAATTACTATTTTTTTTTGTCATCCCATCACTTTTGGCATATTATATTTCTTAGAAGTAAGTCACTAGAACCAGCCCCACACACAAGGGGAGGGGATGATATGGAGTGTGAGTAGCAGAAGGTAAGGTTCATTGGGAGTGATTTCAGAAGCTGCCTGCTACACCATGCAAGGTGTAAGAGAAAGGTTGAAATACAACAATGCAGATAAAAGACTTAGCATCCTACTTTAAAAAATGGTAACAATCATGATTGTTATTATTACAAGGATACCTATTTTGTGGATCACTTTCAGGTGAATTCATTTCATTCAACAAATGTTTATTGAGTTTTATTGTTATAGAACTGGAAATACAAAACTACTCTGGTATAAAGTGTATATATATAGTTTTTTGTTGTTTTGTTTTGTTTTGAGTCGGAATGTCTTTCTGTTGCCCAGGCTGGAGTACAGTGGCACGCTGGGCTCAGGCGATCCTTCTATCTCATTCTTCCAAGCAGCTGGAGCCACAGGCATGTGCCTCCATGCCCAGATAATTTTTTTTTTTTTTTTTGGTAGAGATGTGATCTTGCCAAGTTGCCAAGGCTGGTCTTGAATCCTGCACTCGGGCAATCCTCTCGCTTCTGCCTATCAAAATGCTGGCATTACAGGCATGAGCCACTGCTCCTGGCTAGTAAAAAAAAAAATATGAATTGTGGTGAAATGTATAAATAAGAAAAGTAAACAAGAGAAAGTTTTCTCTAACTTGATTGAAATGGTCACACACACACACACACACACACACACACACACACCAAAGAATGTGTATGTATGACTATTTCAGTCAAGTCAGAGATAACCTTCCTGAGATCAGAGATAGCCTTCCTGAGATGACATTTATGCTGAGATTGAATTTGATAAAGCATCAGCTTTACAAGATCCTAAGAGAATAGCAAGTTCAAGGGCTAGGATACAGGAAGAGTTTGTCATAGCAAAGGAAGAAATAAGAGCTCCTTAATATCAAGTATATCGAGCAAAGGGTGAAGTAATATGAATAAGATTGGTGAGGTAGGCAAGGGCTAAGATATATAGGACCTTGTATACCATGGAATAATGTTTTATTTTATTTCATGTATGATGAAAAGCACAGGAGAATTTTATCAAAGGTCTTTTTTTTTCAAATTTTATTTTTTGCAATTTTTGTCTAATTGCAAAATTATAAAAGAGCTACAAGACTAGTACAAGGAAGGTTCATATTCCCTGTACTCAACCTTTATGATTATTTATATTTTGTCTTACTTGAAGGTTCATATTCTTTATCAACATATTAAGAGTAAGTCAGAGACCAGGTGTGGTGTCTCACACCTATAACTCCAGCATTTTAGGAGGCCAGGGAGGGAGAATTCCTTGAGCCCTGGAGTTCAAGACCAGTCTAAGCAACATAGTGAGATCTTTTGTCTACAAAAAGATAAATAAATTAGTCAGGTGTGGTGCACATCTGTATTCCCAGCTACTCAGGAGGCTGAGGCAGGAGGATTGCTTGAGCCTAGAAGCTTGAGGCTGTGGCGAGCCATTATTGTGCTTCCGCACTCCATCCTGGGCAACAGAGTGAGAACACAACTAAAAAATCAATGTTTATATACCTAACCCTGAATTGTACCCCACATCTTTATAATACAAAATAATAAAGCATGGCTAATACAAATTTAAAAAAAATAGATAAATAAAGATGGCACCCTGGGAAGCTGAGATTAAAAAAGAAAGAAAGAAAGAAAAAAAAAAGTAAGTTAGAGATAGCACACCTATTTACCGAAGCACTTCAGTATATATTCCCTAATAACATGATTATTCTCTTACATAATCATGCCATAATTACAAAAATCAGAAAATGTCACTAATACAATTCTCACACATTATGGGGGCTGGTAAGTCCAAAATCTTAAGGTGGATCAGTAGGCTGGAGAGCCAGGACAACTGATGTTCAGTTTAAATTCAAAGGCAGTCTGCTGGAAATTTCACTCTTGTTTGGGAGAGCCCAGTCTTTCTGTTCTATTCAGGCCTTTAATTGATTGGATGAGGCACACCCACAATAGGGAGGAAAATCTGCCTTACTAAGTCTGATTCAAATATCAATCACATCCTTAGACACTCTCACAGACACACCAGAATACTGTTTTTCCAAATATCTGGGCACTGCATGGCCCAGTCAAGTTGACCCATAAAATTAACCATCACATATGAGGTATGAGGAAAATGAATAGATCAAGGTTATTGCTTCCTCCCCCCCAGGTTTCTAGCTTTGGTGTGACTATTTCCTAAGATGAGGCTGTTGAGGGAAGACTTCACCAGTTAAGCTGAAGCTATTTTCTTATTTGAGTAGGAAATGTAAGAAGGTAAAATTTTAAAATAAAGTATCTAATGAATATTAGGTTTTCTTGATTTTTTTAAAAAAATTGAATTTATAGCTCTTAAGGTCTGACCTTTATTCATATAATTGAAAAATATGTATTGAACCTTCTTCTTAATTCATAGGCCAAAGTCATTTATTTCATAGGCCAAAGTTATTTGCATACTGGTACCCCTGGCTCATGACTTTGAGAAGGGCATACTGCCAAACTTTAAGGACCTACTAGAAAGAGGTCATATCCAAAGGATTCCTTTCATGTGGAGAAACTTTTTCCACTTCTCTGAAATAACGTTTTGGATGAGAAAATTAAGCAGAAGGCTTTGGGTTTTGATGTACCTTCTTCTTGAGAATTTCAAGAAACCAGGAGCTAAAGGAAAGTTTAGTTACAACTGAAGACTCATTCTGTCTGTAGATTTTAACTCTTTTAGGATAGAGAGATCATATAACACTTTAAAAATTCAGACTTGTTCTTCTGAAAAAATTCACATAAATACAAAGGTTTATATGTGACTTCAGGTATTTCCCAGATTTCATGAATGCTGCCTTCATGTACTTCAGTTACATGATCCATCAAGGAAAGGTGAAGTGCCTTAGAGCTGGCATCCGGTCGAGTAATAAAGGCAGGAGTTGGAAGAACCTGCTCGAGTATGTGGCTGTTGGAGTTGGCTACCAATAGAAACTGATTCTCAGGTAGAGAAATGCCAATCCTAGATGTGGCAGGGAGGAAACTGGTCTTGCTCTCCTCACTAAAAATAAGTTGCTTCTGAATGAGATTATTATCAAAACCAATATTTATTGAAAGGAAAGACCAATCTGCCCTGTCCCCTGAACACTAGCACTACACAATCCCCAAAAAGAAATCTGCAAGCCGAAGCATAGTTCCACCAGAGAGAGGAGGCCAATGTAACAATCTTTCTTTCTACAACCACCAATGCAACTTCTCCTCTTCTAGTTTAAGCTATTGTTATTTATCACTAAACTCCATATAATTTATTCTTTCTTCCTTTATGCTTGAAATCTAAATTATTAACAGGTCACATGGCTGCTTGGAATAAGCACTACCATCACTGGCCTTCCTTTTGCCAGGTGTGACTGATTTCTGGTTTATGGGATGTAAACAGACGTGATGTGTACCACTTCTAGGTAGTGTCCTTTTTTAATTCTTTTCCTCCTTCCTGTTGGGTGAAATTCAGAAATAATAGCAGGAGTTTCGGGACTCATTTTGGACCAAGAATTGATATGAAAGTGGAAACCACATATGGTAGAATAATAGGATGGAAGGAGCCTGAATCTTTGACTCCTAGGTTTACCATACCACCATGAACAAATTACTTATCTTGAAAAGAATCTAAACTTACGTCATATTTCAGTTACTACTACTACTATGTTTTATTTTCTGTAACTCACAGCTGAACTCCCTAGTAGGCTTTACCTCTGGCTTCCCAAATCCAGTGCTACACAGAAACCATGTTATTTAATTAATTTATTTATGAGTTAGAGTCTCACCCAGTAGCCCAGGTTGAAGTGCAGTGGTACACTCACGGCCACCCCACAGTTGACCTGCAGTGCTGGCTCAGGCGATCCTTCCAACTCAGCCCTCTAAGTAACCGGAACTACAGGTATGTGCTACCAAACAGTACTCTTTTTTTTTTTTTTTTTTGAGTTGGAGTGTAGTGGCCGCTCCTGGCCACTGCAGCCTTGACCTGCTGGGCTCCGGAGGTCCTTCCGCCTCAGCCTTCCAAGTAGCCGGAACTACAGGCGCGAGCTACCATGCCCGGCTAATTTTTTTGATTTATTGTAGAGATGAGGTCTCGCCAAGTTGGCCAGGCGGGTCTCAAACCCACGGGCTCTGGCAATTCACTCACCTCGGCCTTCCAAAGCGCGGGATTACAGGTTGAGCCATCGAGCCCGGTCAATTCTTTTTTATGTATTGTAGAGGTGAGGTCTCAGCAAGTAGCCCAGGCTATTCTCGAACCCATGGGCTCAGGCAATCCCCTCACCTTGGCCTCCCAAAGTGCTGGGATTACATTACAGGCTTGAGTCATGGCACCTGGCCCTGAAACCATGTTATTTTAAAGCACAAATTAAATTGCCATTTATCTGATTAAAAGCTTCCAAATGTTCCCATTATCCTAACGGACAAAAATACACTTTCAGATTCATGTAGGCTCTTTTATGCTTTTTCCTTTCAGATCTCAGTTTAAATGTTAGTTCCTTAGGCCTTTTTCTTACCACCCTGACTAAAGTAACCATCTGGTCACTTTCTACCATGTTCACCCATTTTTATTACCTGCCAAGAAAATACAGTTGCTACCTTCAGACATAAAAAACTTGTTTTACCTATTGTTTGATATTTTTCCCTGAACTAGGGTATGAACTCTACAGGGGACACAAACTGAACTGTTTTGTCCTCTGCTGTATACCAAGCCCTTGGTAAAGCAATTTCCATGTAGATCAAAACTTTAAGAATGTGTAAATATCTGAATAGAGTTTTTCCTGTGTGCCAGAAACTCCACTAGGCATATTGATTAATTAACTCATTTAATTATCATACCACAGTCCTATACCATAGCTTCTATTTTGTCCATTTTACAGAAGAGGAAAATTAAGAGAAGTGAAATAACTCAGCCAAGTCACAAAGTCAGCAAATGACAAAGCATCAATGCTTGTAGATATTGAGATATTGCACTAAAATCTTTCAGGGAAAAAAATGGTGCTAAGCTTGCTTTTTGACTAAATTCTCTCAAATAGATATCTCAAAAATCAGTTTTATGATTTTTTTATATATAAATACCAAAATGATACACACAAAGTCTACCAATTTTGTGGGTGTAATTAGATGGATTTTGACAAGAATATGGCAGGTTCTTGAATAACATCACTTCATTCAGTGTCATTTGGTTATAACATTGATTAAAAAAGTAAATTGATTCTTGGCTGGCATCACTGTCTGTGTGGAGTTTGCACATCTTGCCTGTGTCTGTGTGTATTTTCTCTGGGTACTCTGGTTTCCTCCCATATCCCAAAGCTGTGCTCATCAGGTGAACTGACATGTCTAAATGACCCAAGTGTGAGTGTGTGTGTGTGCACTGTGATGGGATGGTGTCCTGTTCAGGCGGGTTCCTGCCTTGGTCCTAAGCTGCTGGAACAGGCTTCAGCCACCCGTGACCCTGAACTGGAATAAGTGAGTAGACAGTTGTCTTGTTATTATTATTATTTTTCAAGTGGATGTACAGCTCACATTTATTTCAATGATTAATGTTAGAAGTGTTTTGGTCTTTATTCAGGAGTTTGCCTTGGTGTTTTTGTGACCAGAAATATACTACAGAAACTTAACTCTTGTTCATATCAATTAGCTTATAGTAAAATTGTTTTGTTTTGTTTGAGACAGAGTATCACTGTCACCTATACTGGAGTACAGTGGCATGATTATAACTCACTGCAGCCTTGAATTGGGCTCAAGCGAGTGGAGTGATTAGTGTCTATGTTTTGTTATGTGTGTGAGGCTTTTTGTACAACCCCTCTTGTTAGTCTGTAGGTTTTGTATGTGGGTGTGTGTGTATCCAGTAACCACTTTGCCCTGACCATGGCCCACTCTTGTGCCCCTGCACTTCCTCCTCACTTTATCTATTACACCTCCTGGTGGATGACAGGAGGAGCCATGATCCCCATGGAACTTTCCAAAGACTTTCATGGGTATCTTCCCATTTGCCTCCATCAGAGCTGAGGGGGTGTAATTGGGAAACCTTGGCTGTATTTGTGACAAGATTACTGAGGCCCTGTAGACCACCCATTGGGTTATGCCCTTCGAACTCTCTCCCTTGGTATCATTGAGCTCCAGTCACTTTTTAGATCCCTGTGTCAGCTGCTATGGGGACTAACCAGGCTTATTCAGCTTGAGTTTGAGTTGTCAAGTAAGGTAGGCTCCCACCTCAGTTGCTTTGGTCTTTTTATGGCAACTGTTGGATAATGAAAGGTTTTTATACTAGGATTAAGAGACCCTGTACAACAAAAATGTTCCAAAATTCTGCTGAAATCTGCTTTGAGAGGGTTGTCATGAGGTGCTATTCAGCAGGTGAGGGAGTGCCCCACTTCCTCTTGTGTGACTGTGTTTGAGCTTATTGCACTGTTTTCTCTAATCAGTGGGGAAGCCACCAAGTTCCCCCTTTGGCATATTGGGCTTTCTGTCAGGCTGAGAGAACTGAAAATTTGATTGGGGTTCAATCTAGTGGGGAGGGTATTCCTAAAAACCACTGAAGACTCCCTCTTGAGAGCTGGAAACAAATTTGTAACAAGCATTCAATAGTCTGGAGAACAAAGCATCTGCCATAACAGAGGAGAGAACCCATTGGGATACCCCTTTAAGAACTGGAAACACTTTGGGTATTGTCCACTGACCCATAAGCAATTTGTTTATTTTTGTCATACTAATTGGTCCAAATATTCACCAGGATCAGAAGCACAATGGTCTTTGAATAGGTCTCTTCATTACAATACAATTCTGCAATTAGATGTATTTGGTTAATGGGAGAGATTATTATGTAAATGGGATGAGAAAAATGAGATGCGATTTTCCTTCATTTATTTATTTATTTTGAGTCTGAGTCTCAGTCTGTCGCCCAGATTGGAGTGCAGTAGCACGCTCATGGCTATCGCAACCTCGACCTGCTTGACTCAAGCAATCCTTCTGCCTCAGTCTTCCAAGTAGCTGGAACTACGGTGTGTGCTATCACGCCTAGCTAATTATTTTGATTTATTGTAAAGACAAGATTTCACCAAGTTGCCCAGGCTGGTCTCAAACCCCTGGGTCAGGCAATCATCTTACCTTTGCCTCCCAAGGTGCTGGGATTACAAGTGTGAGCCACCATGCTTGGCAGAATGAGATTTTCTATGTATAATGTTTTATGTTACATTGGCAAAATAGGCTAATGCAGAAAAGATGTAAGGTTATGATTCAACAGGTTCACAATGAGAAAATACTGTGCTACTTGAATCATAGGAAAAGGATGGCACAATTAAATGAGCTGTCAGTCCTCTCTTCCCCTGGAGGGGCTGAAGCTGCACCACTGGCACCTGAGCCAGGGTCCCCACTTCTGCAGGGTCAAGAGCCAGGAACAACAGGAATGATCTCCCTCTCCCACACCGGACAGAGAACTCAGTTTGGCTAGGGCACCACTTTAGCTCCAGGGGGACAACTTTTTCTCCAGCAGATGCCCATGGGGGCACTGATGCTGCTACAGGTCAGCCCAAGAAGGCCCATTCTGTTTTCTACCTCCAACTTATTCAATTGGAAAAACAACATGCTCATATAGCGGGATGATCTGAGTAAAATAGAAAACCTGCTTTCCTCAATATTTGCAATCCACAACCCCACTTGGGCAGATGTTCAGAATCTATTTAACACTTTATTGATCTCAGAGGGATGGAGAATGGTTCTATACAAGGCCAGGAAGAAACTGACTGCAAGCATGCTGCAGGAGTTGGTATAAGATATATTGGCGGCTTCAATGATAAAGTCTTTGGAATAAAATCCTGTGAGGAAAGGCATACCTGTGAGAGCTAAGCTTCCAATAAGTAATGAGGAGGTGGTGAAAGGCATAGTTATAAATAAACCTCCTATCTTTTGAATATCTTGTTCACCATTTAGGCTGTGAATAATGGATTCTGAACATATGAATAGTATTGCTTTGAAGAAGGTGTGGATGCAAATATGAAGGAATGCTAGGTGTGGTTTGTTGTTGCCGATAGTTACTATTATAAGACCTAGTTGGCTCAAGGTAGAGAATGCAACAATTTTTTTAATATCATTTTGTGTAAGAGCGCAGATTGCTGTAAATAGAGTAGTGATGGCCCCTAGGCATAGGGTGGCGGTTTGGATTATTTCGTTTATTTCTAGGAGGGGGTAGAATCGAATAAATAGGAAAACCCCTGCTACAACTATAGTGCTTGAGTGGAGTAGGGCGGAGACGGAGGTTGGGCCTTCTATGGCAGATGGGAGTCATGGGTGTAGGCCAAATTGTGCAGATTTTCCTGCGGCAGCTAGAAGTAGTCCTAGCAGGGGAAGAGTATTAGAGTTTGAGTAGAGGTTGATTATTTGTTGAAATTCTCATGAGTTAGAATAGACTAGGAACCATGCTATAGCTAGGACAAACCCAATATCTCCAATGCGATTATATAGAATTGCTTGGAGGGCTGCTGTATTTGCATCTATTCGTCCTTATCATCAGCCAATAAGGAGGAAGGATATAATACCAACGCCTTCTCAGCCAATGAAGAGTTGGAAGAGGTTGTTAGCGGTTACTAGAATTAACATAGTGATAAGAAACAGGAGCTGATATTTAAGGAAGCGGTGAATAAGGGGGTCTCAATGCATATATCATATTGAGAACTCTATAATAGATCATGTGACAAAGAGAGCTACTGGTACAAAGATCATGGAGAAATAGTCTATCTTAAAGCTTATGGAGAATTTTATGGTTTGGATGGTTATTCAATGTCAGTTAGAAATAACTATATCTTTACCTGTGTGTAAGAATATAATGCTTGGGATGAGGCTTGTTATGAA
>CAUYQG010215619.1:0-36903 GCA_963574415.1 Tarsius wallacei | reverse complement strand
CCACCTCAGCTTTCCGAGTAGCCGGAATTACAGGTGTGCGCTACCACGGCTGGCTAATTTTTGATTTATTGTGGAGATGAGGTCTCGCCAAGTTGCCCAGGCCGGTCTCGAACCCGCAGGCTCAGGCAATCCACTCACCTCAGCCTCCCAAGCGTGGGATTACAGGCTGAGCCACCAAGTCTGGCTTCCAAATTTCTTAACTTGGGCTGAAAGGCTGCAAGGACTCACCTCTCTAGCCTCATCACATTTTTCAATCTAAACCCATATCATGACATTTCATCTTCTACCTTTGTGTTTTTCCGCTGTGCTAAAACAGCATTCACCCTACCTGGATCTCCCATTCTCCAGGACCCACATGGCTATCTGGCAATTCAGGCTTTGGATTCATCAAGGGCTTTCCTGACCTCCAGTACAAGTCAGTCTACTGCTATCCCCACTCCCTATCACTTTACCTGGCATAACTGGCCAGACATCACTTACTCTAACTTGCCTCTTGCTCGTTTATTCATTTGTTGACTGTGTGACTGCATTAGAGCAAAAAGACTTTGTCTCCCTTCGTTGCTATATCCTCAACTGCTAGTATATAGTAAGTGCACAATAAATACCTGTGGAATAAATGAATGAACAAATGAATAAACTAAAATGCCCAGAAATATTCTTTTAATATTTGCTGTATTTCAGAAAAGACTGTTGCAGGCAATCTAATACTGAGGTGACACGGCAGCCCAAACAGACTCACCAAGACGGGACAGAAGATGAACAAAACTGAGTCCTTGCTAGATAGGGTCTTACTTCCTCACACAATGGTTCTCAAGCTTTCTGTGTTCAGGCCTTTGTGCTTGATAAATATCACCATCTCAGGAAACACCGTCACTCACTCCAACTCACATCGAGTTCATTTCCAGGGGTTTGGAAATGCTCCCTTCATATTTATTTCCTCTCCTCTCAAAACAGCCATCCTCTGTCTTTCCCATAGTCCAGGAAGGTCCTGACACACAGTGTCAGATGATGACATTGCAGGGACAAGAGATATGAGGTCTCAGGGTCTGAGTGGGGAGCCCAGCCCTGCTGCTGGCTGCCCAGCCTTGGGAAAGTCACCTGTCCTCTCATAGGACAGTGAGGATAACAATACCTCTTAACGCTTAACACAGAGCTTGGCACATTTAAAAGCGTAATAAATGTATGTTTGGCACCTACGTTAATTTATAGAACCATAGAAAACACACCCTCAAAGAAAAAAAGATTACTTTTGTTAATGTGTAATCCTTAAACCTGTTTCAAGTCAGTATAATTAAAAACACAGGTGTGTTGGAAAATCAAGGTAAAAAGTTGCCTGTTCTAGTCTGGGAGCTTTGGGTAAATTTGAAATGCTATTAAAATCTGCTTTCTGAAAATCCCCTATCTGCGCCCCTTTTGATAGAAATTTGATAGACCAAATTTTTTTTAAAAATCTAGGAATGAAAATGATTGATGAGAAGGAACTATTAAGAAGCTTCATTAAAGTTCCTGTAGTCTAAACCTATATCTCCACTGAATTTTCCAGGACCAGGTTTAGTACATATTGCATCAAACAATATATGGCCATATCCCACAATCCAAATGGATTACTAATGAATTAATATGCTTTCAAAAGCATCTTTACAAGATTTAACCATGCAAAACTCCTTGCTTCTCTTGGCTATCATTTAGCATGTGACACCCTATAATACTTCAAGTTAAAGAGTTACAGAAGCCTGGAATTTTATATGAGCCTGACAGTGATGGATTAAAACCATACCCTGCACATACCTCAAACAGTAGCACTGGCGTTTTCTTACTTAACTCATGCTTGATCTACTGGAGCCATTTTCTGGAAACTGCAGTTGCTGAGCTGTTGTCAGAAATCTCTCCCTATCCAGGGTAAGTTGGTTTCCAAACCAAGAGGAAAAAGTACCAGTGAGACACGTTCTAAAACCCACACAGCCTAAGCATCTTGGCCGGGGTATGTCCGCCAGGAATGTGAGAAGTTCTGAAATTCTGGAAGTCTTACCAGAAAGCAGGTTAAAATTCAAGGCAGGCCTGGGTTTTAATAGATTGCCTCAGCTGCATGCTAGCACCCACTCATGTACTCATTTGCTTACTGACAGTCAAGCCCATCGAGGAGTGGGTTCTAGATAGTAAGAGGTCTTACTCAGCCGGGCTCGGTGGCTCAGCCTGTAATCCTGCGCCTTGGGAGGCTGAGGTGAGTGGATTGCCTGAGCCCGCGGGTTCGAGACCCGCATCTCTACAATAAATCAAAAAAATTAGCCGAGTGTGGTAGCACGCGCCTGTAGTTCCAGCTACTTGGAAGGCTGAGGTGGAAGGATCACCGGAGCCCAGCAGGTCGAGGCTGCGGTGGCCGGGAGTGGCCACTGCACTCCAGTCTGGGCGACAGAGTGAGACTCCAACTTAAAAAAAAAAAAAAAAGAAGTCTTACTCATCTTGGGGAGATCACACAAAGCTTGGGTTGGTTTTGGGGTCTTCAGAAGGTACATAGTCATTCGGAATGAGCTCTGGGAAAACTCTCTTGGGAGGGACTACTCTATGCAGCCACCTGGAGCACCCTTCAGGGAATTGGGGCCCAGGTCAAAGGCACAAAGGGTGCATGCAACAAATGCCAAAAGTCACCCATTATGGGTGGCGGCCAATAATTCCAGCTTCTAATCTTGCCTTCTGTATTTCTGTCCATGGACTACCTTTCTCCTGGTTCCCACACCAAAAGTCACCATTACCTCCTTCTCTTTCCTTGCCATCAACATCCAGCCAGTTATCAACACTCTTCACTCCCAATTCATCCTCCTCTCCAAACCCGCTGTGTTTACTGAGTATAGAACCTCGTCAACCCTCAACTAAAATATTATCATAACCTCCTAGCTTCTTTCTAGAACTCTAGATTCTTCTTCCCAGATATCTGCTCTCTATCTAACTGCATTTGAGTCTCTCAGAAACACACTTGTTATCATGTTATTGTCCTTTTAAAATCTGCTGTGGCCCCACTACCAACCAAACAGAATTTAAACTCTGGGTTCTAGCACTGAAGATCTTCCACAAATGACCCCATTGGCAAGAGCTGCATAGGGCTGGGTGGTTGGGTATAAAAACAAATGTCACCTTCTAATCACATTCGCTATGGGCCTTGTAGTCTGATCAGTTATGTTTCAAAGGGACAGTTCACACGGCTTCCTCTAACCTATTCTAACCTATCTATTCCATCACCTTGGTCTTTAGAACCATCATGTCAATGTCTTTCCTTTTAAATAATTGCCAAGTCTTCTATGGAATACCGTGCTCAGGGAAGCCACTGACCCAGCCTTCTACCTCGTAGAAAGTCATATCCAAGAGTCTGCTTAAGTCTAATTCCCAGTCCTTCCAGCTACGGGCAGGAAGTGGTCTGCTGTTTGGACACTGATGTTTCAACCAGAGGGTGGGTGGCAGGGGTTCAACCTTCACCATGTCCTCCTGCTGGGTGACTTTATGTAACTCACATCTGTCTTCCAGACAAGGGGGCTGGACCAGATGACCTCCAATTGCCCCTTTCTCCTCACCTTGTCTGTTTGGTCTCCAGGAGGGGCCTGGGACAAGCCTGAGTCACCTCTTTTCTGGGAACGTCCCTCCTAGAAGCCACCACTTCCTGGGCCATGAGCGATTTGCCTGCTCTCTGTGATGTGGATACAGTGTGTTTTAATTCCAGCAGGTCCTCCCATGGGGGGAACTCACCCCGGAGACCACAGCTGCAGACTTCTCTTTCAGGGAGGTCAGCGATTCCAGCACTTGGTCGGCACCTCTTGAAAATGGTGCCAGGAACATTTCGAGGACAGCATTTTCCTTGGCAGGTGTGCCTGCTGGCAGGGCCCACTTCAAGGCTTGCGAGAGCAGGAACACGGCATCTGGGATCTATCTGTGGTTGTTGGTTTGCACATTTTGAGGGGTGAAGTAAAAAAGAACTGTCTGACACAGCATGTTCTTATCCAGACATAGGCTGTCTATACGAAGAAAAATGCCAAGCTGGAAAAACGGCTCTTGAGGCACCTGGAATCATCTCAAGGGCCGCCTCAGGTCACTGCTTGGTCAGTTTAAGAAGTACCTCTTGGGCAGGTATGGTGGCTCACACCTGTAATCCCAGCACTTTGGGAGGTCAACACAGGAGGACTACTTGAGCCCAGGAGTTTGAGACAAACCTGGGCAACAATGAGGCCTCATCTCTACAAAAAAGTAAAAAAAAAATAGGTAGTCATGGTGGTAGGCACCTGTAGTCCTAGCTATTCGGGAGGGGGGCAGAAGGATTGATTCCTGAGCCCAGGAGGTCGAGGTTGCGTTGAGCTGTGATCAGGCCACTCTACTCCAGCCTGGGCAACACAGTGAGACTTCAACTCAAAAAAATAAATATAATAAAACAAAAGCACCTCTCTGCTTGGTGGACCCAGGCAGATACCTTGATACCTTTTGAGGAATTGGATATAGCACTTTATGAACAGCATAGAAAAACAACCACCTGTCTATGTCTGAAGGACTGGGGTTTGAGCCCCTCAGACATACCAGCAACTGAAGCTGGCATTGCCAACCTAGAATTGCCTTCAAACTTCTGCCCATGTGCTCTTTCTCTGTGAACAGCCGGACAGAAGGAAACACTTGTCCCTCTGAATTCCAGCCAGTCACATAGATGAACCCATGACTGCATATTCTGCACTATATTATACCTAATCACTTTTCTATTTGCCGCCGCTATTATACTATGGGTTTCCCAAGGTCAAGGATCATGTAATAATTGCCTTTGTATCCCCACCTTTGTCCTTAAAGTGAGATGCCCAATAACACTTGTTGAACAGAGCTGGCCCAGCCTGGTGAAGTGTGCTGTTTATTATTGGAAAATTCACTTCTAGCTCAAACTTTTATGGGCTAGAGATTTTTCCCTCTGCCTTCTTTCAACCTTTCTACATCCTAAGGATGGTAGAGATCCACTCATCCTTCCAGACTCAGAGGAGAAAGGGACCTTCCTTGACGAGTTTCCAGGTTAGGAGTTTCTCTTACTGGTTCCAGAGCATGCTGACCTGGGCTCCCATCTCCCTCGTCACACAATATCCCTAGGGGCTTGTCATTCTCCACTACTCCTGAGTGTGAAGACTGTCTACGAATGTCCATATAGCTCCACCTTCCTTTTGAGACTGTAAACTCCATAAGGGTGAAGATAGAACCTTCTATTTTTTTCGCTAAAATCTATTAAATTCTTACCTACCATATGCCAGTCACTATGCAAAACAGTTCATATGCATTTCTCATGTGATACCCACATCAACTATAGGAGATAGATGTTACTAGCCCCATTTTATGGATAAGGAAGCTGAGGCTGCGACTGACATGTCCAGGGTA
Organism: Tarsius wallacei; assembly: GCA_963574415.1. NCBI lineage: Eukaryota > Metazoa > Chordata > Mammalia > Primates > Tarsiidae > Tarsius > Tarsius wallacei. Next base: position 31,518 of record CAUYQG010215619.1, on the reverse strand, counting down.
CTAGTTCATTCATGATGGGGCCTGGGTATAAGCTCAAAATTAATTGAGTGCAAAGCACCCACTACTCTCAACTGCCATTCAACTTATCTTTGTCACCTTAGTGTACATTGACTTGTCTTTGTCACCTTGCATGGTAACTTACCTATGAACAATGAATACTCAATGAATATACGTAGGGCGGATGCCTCAGTGATACCATGAGCCCTTCCCAGGGTTTTTCCATGAGTCCCTTTCCTTCACTTTAGCAATTCATTTTTTACATCCTGCCTTTTATCCTTGATAAATCTCCTCAGTACAACTGACCACAATCAACAGGAAACCCTAATAACAGCGCTTTCAATCTGAGAGAAATTCGTGTTAAAAAAGAATTTGAAAAGTCCTAGAATAATCCTCCCCAGGTTATGAGGCATCTTATGATTCTTTGGACCCAGGTCGTCCCATTTTCATTCACAAGAGTGTTCCTCTGCCAGACCCTGTGGCCACATCCAGACAACAGGAAGAGAATGAGGAGTACAAAGAAGACAAGAAGGCACGCTTTCTCTCAGAACACAACCCAGAAGTCCATGAGCTGCCAGGGAAGGTAGGACATGGAATTTTTATCCTGAACCATCACGCACCTCTTGGAAAATCCTCTTCCTAGGAGAGAAGACTGACTTAGATACTTGGAAACAAGCAAGAGTTCTTGCATTTCCTGAGTCCCTGTCTTCCTTGGGTTTACAACATCTCCTGGGTCAGGTCCTGGTCATCATAGACAGACCCCCTGCAACCTCATTCTTCCATTTTCTTTTCAAAGCTGCCTTCCTGATGCTCTTCCAAAGCTCTTTCAAGGGCTGGCTGCAGCAAGCAGTCCATGGCAGGCCTTCATCCCCTACCCCGCCCCCAGAATGGAAGTGGAGTCTGGCAATCTTATCCCGACTTCCTTCTCCACTCGGCTCAATAAATATTTGGAGAAGATAATGACTCTAGGTATGGCCATCTCACTTAAATCCCAGATCCCACTCCGATATGGTGCCAGGATTCTTTTTTTCTCTCCTTAGCATTGGAAATAGATTTTTAAGCAGTGTTATATAGCAGTTCCTCTTCAAAATCCTTCTTTCCTTTTCTTTAGTAATGTCTTTATAAATCACTGTTATAAAAATAAGGCAAGCAGAAGGAAAAATATGCAGTACCTAGAAACTGAAAATTCAAGCATTTGCTTTTTATGGGACACTTGAGGCTCTTAAAAAGAACTGCCAGAAAACTTAAATACAAAAAAATCACTGTGTGATAACATAAAAGCCCAACAGAACTGAATAGTTTATGAAAATAATTTGAATATTTACACTTCAATTTATGGTCTGAAAATCACCCCCAAACCATGTTCTTATTCTTAAATGGATTTTTTGAGAGAGCGTTAAATACATTTTGATTATTTTGACATGATGTCTACTTGGATGTTCCATGCAATGATTTGAAAGCAAAAAGAAAATGCCTTAAAAAAAATTTAGTGTAAGTATATGTGAACGTACATTATATATACAGAGATGTACATTTATATGCATGCGTACATATAAAGTTTAATAAACATCTCAACCTAAAGGGTACTTTTGGTTGTTGTTATTGTTAGGGGAAAATATTGTAAATTTAACTCGAATGAAGCCTAGGGCCAAAACACACTGTAATTCTCTTGACAGAGAAGATCAGGTTCAAGTTCATATCTTTTTATTTTCTAAAACGGAGGCTTGCATGATCCCTCAAACTGTGTTTTATACACAACATTACAGAAACACAGCAATGCGGGTCCATAAAAGTGCTGATGAGAGAAAGCCAAATATACAAAGTCATCTCGTTTTGTGTCTCCTATTATTTTTCTTTCCAGTAAGTCAAAGAAACCCCTTCTCAGAATTTCTTACATTTCACCTATTTAGGAAATATATTTACAACTATTTTAACAGGCCCCCAGGACATCAAATATCTGTACCAAAAAATAAAAAATCAGTGTTCAATTCAGAAGGAGAAAAAAATATTCACAACAAGAAAAGTGGTAAAGAAAGCATAGGTCCAAGTACTTTATTATTAAACTCATGAGTTTAATGAAACCAAACACAGAGAATACATTATGTAAATATCTACGGACAAAGGGCTTTTGAAGTCCAGGCGACCACAGTATCCAGGATCTGGGACTATGATTTTTTTGTTTATGCATTCTAGCAAGACTTCATATAACACACACACACACACACACACACACACACACACACACACACACACATACACACACACAGAGCCTGGATTGTTTATTCAGTTTTAAGCACAAATCTCTGCAAACTTAAGCAAAAGGGATGGCTAAGAATATGTAAGTGTCTGGGCAAAAGAATAATTCACTGAACTTCAGAGTTAGAAACAAAAATAAACACAGTAAGAGAAATCCCTATTTAATCTGCCTTCCAAAGAAAGACATTTATTCAAGGAGACACAGGCAAATTCCCCCACACTTGGGCACTGAAACGAAACTAAAAATCAGAAACAAAAGATACAAGCCCAGGCACCAAGTAAGCTCAATAAATAAGTTCTTGATTAAGTCTGATAATTATGCCTTAATTACCCTCCTTCTCTCCAATTTAGATTTAAAGGAAAACATGCAACTGCAAATAGTACATGAACTAACACGGGATTGTAGTGCTAACATTTATGCAGCTTCAGAAATCAAATGACTAATATCCATTTATCAAATATCTATTGTGTGCCTACCTGAAGTCTAGCTCTGGACCATGTATTGTGGCAATGGGAAGAAAAGACAGAATTTCTGTCCCTGGAGAACTTGCAAACAGACATGTAGACAGACACAGGTGGTATTAATAGAAATAATATTTATTGATGGTCTGTTCTGTGCCAAACCTTGGCATATATTATCCCAGATAACCCTTGAAGCAACCCACTAAGTGTGTCTTATGATTATGATCTCTGTTTTACACACAAAAAACCCAAAGCTCAAGGAAATTAAATGAATTACCCAAGGTCACTCAGATAAAATGTAGACCAAGAGCTGGTTCTACTGGAGACCAGTGTTATGCTCTCCACAAAACTCAGTCAATGGATTTCTAGGTCCTAAGGAACAACCGGCCAGGCACTGACACCCCTACTTACGGGTGGTACATACCTCATTCCTTCCTCAAAACAAGGTTCATTTTACACGGGAGAAAACTCCAGGATTGAGAAAGTATCACAATGACTTTCTCAAAGTCAAATGTGACAACCAGCTCTCTTGATGTCCAGACTCTTGCCAGAAACACAGGCTATCTCCATCTGGTCTTTCAAAAACACAAATGATTTTCCCAACAACATGTTAACAACTGGTAATGATCACCCTGTTCATGCTGCCTGAGTATTAGCTTTTGTTGAATGAGTGAACCAACAAATATGTATGGCGGTCACAAAACATTTACAAAGAATATATTTGCTTTCTGCAAAATGAGTGAACACAATTCCCAAATGCCTATAACTTCACCGTGCTGCTGCCTTTCAAAGACAAATGGTCAGGAAGCCATAGACACAAACTTGGAATTAAAGCAACCAAGAAAGATTATGGATAACTATGTTTAAATTGCATGGTTCTTGCTTTATTTTCTTAGGATTTTACAATAGGTTCTAAGTGTCTTTCAAGAGCAATGTCTCTCTTTACTTGTTCCCATGATGGATCACAGAATCTCTCTCCCTATGCCGTTCCTTCTTCCTACACTCTTGTTTCATGTTCATGTTTCATGTTCTTGCCTGGCCACATTCATAGTCTGAAATAGTTCCCTATTTCACCTTCATTCTCAAGGTAGGCGAGGAGTGATCCAGTGAAAAATGATCAAACCCCAGTAGGCTGGAGCTAGGCTTGAGCCGGGCTGTCTTCTTCTGAGCATTGCTTTCTTTTTGGTCAAAGCACCACTCGGCACAAGCAAACAGCATCTTCATTTTCTAAGAGAAACAAAGTATTACTAAAGTTCTTGAAGGTAGAGGCTTCCCCTCCAAAATCTTGGCAAAGGACAAGTGTAAAAATCTGGTTCTCATTGAGAAAAAGAGTTCTTTACAGTTTGGTGAGGCACAAATATATTTTAAAATGTGTGTCTCCTCCCTGTAATATTATCCCTTCTGTTTTATAGCAATGGTTCCCTAGTGGAAATATGCAGAAAACAACACGCACAAGAGAGTTCCTGGTTAAGATGCTGGGAACTTGAGCAGGACACATTTGAAGTGTGAGGACATCTCTTGACATTGAGGAAAACAATTATTACCTGGCATTTCATTGATGTTTTTTTGCCTGACTGTTGTCCTTTCAAGCAATAACTGAAATGTGTAGATTTCACTTTGATGCCATTTTAGAACTTTATGATTATACTTTGAGCAGTTGAGGGGTTGTTTTGCTCAATCCTGGTATGCTGCCACCCAGTGGCAGCAATATCAGTCTTTGTCTATGTGGCCTATACAAGCCTTAGCCAATGAGCACATGTGCACATATATATGTACATTACCTATGTATTATATATAGATGAACAATGTACTCACTATTTTAAAAAAATAAACACAAGAGTACATTGTCTCCTAGAGTCTAATGAAGGATATACACACATTTGGATATATCCACACAATTACAACACATTGTAATAAAGTGATCTCAAAGAGATGCATATAAAGTATTATGGAAACACTTAAACAGACATCATATAGTAAACCCCACAGAATGACCAGACTCTAAGCTTATTAAAGGTATAAGTGGGGGTTTCTCATACACTTAGGAACGAACAAATACATGTTGGATAAATAATCATAGAGGAAGTTAACACTTTCTAAACACTCAAAAGGACTATGATATGTATTTTACTAATATCTGCCTTTTCATCCTCCTAAGAATAACAAAAGGATTTTACAGACAAGAAAACTGGGTTGCAGAGAGCTTTAGTAATTTACTCAAGGCCAGACAGTTAGCATGTAGCACAGTCAAGTTTCAAGTGAGATATTTTGACTCCAAAGCTTGCATTCTTTCCACTATGCCATTACCCTGATTTTTCAATAAATATTTCTGCATAGAAAAGTTCCATCTTAGATGATGGCATGATGACAGCAAGTTCCATTTAGTCAAACATACTTTAAAAGCAGCCACCAAAAAGCCAAAATTTTTTTTAAAGCTTTGCTAATCTTAAAGTGTTATAAAATTTGTCTAACCACATTGGAAGTTCTTTTTTAAGATGCCTGTAAATTCATGGCTTCCAGACTAAGTTTCAAAGGCCTCCCAGCATTCTCCCCAGACTACCCAACTTTCCTTCCCTTCGCTAACCAGAGCCTTGTCTATGGATTAATGGTTCCTAGCAATCAGCTCAGGCCACCACTTGTGAAACCCCTGAATGCTCCCCCTGACATTTCCAAAGCAGATAAAAACTATTTATCCTGGAAGAATCAAGTTCACATGACTAATTTTCTACAGTAGGAAAAAGCCACATACTATTTGATTTACAGAAGAGTAAAATGCCCCCCCCAAGAGATTTCTAGGAAAGCCTGTTAATATACTATGAACTGAAAGTTTATACATATAACACACATGTAGAATTTCCAAAGCTCTTTTATGAAGTTCATGTTCTGGCTCCCATTCCCAAGAAAAAAATAAAACAGTATAAACTATATATTAGGAAAGAATAGCAGGTTGGATCAAGAACTCATAAAGAAGAAAATGACCACTTAATTTTTTGGGTGATGGACTAGAAATAATGGTGTTGATAATGATGATATTTTGGTAGGTGAAGCCAGAATGGGCAAGGTAAAAGAAGAGAAGAAAAAAAAAAGTATGCCTCCTGGATGTACAATATAATATTTTTAGCTATAGATTTTATATCCCTAGCCATAAAACCTTAGTTTTAAGTTCTTGTTTTTAGTATAATTAATAAACCCTTATTGAAAATAGGCCACAATGCTTAATGATAGTACCCTGGACTGAAACAACCAAACTCCAGTTCCTTCAATTCCTCATCAGTTTCATGGTTTGAGTCAAACCTGTAAGTCTCAGCTTCCTCCTCTGTATATGGGAAGGTTGGAATCCATTCTTATAAAATCATTAAAAAAATTTTAAAACATTACTTATATGTATGCATACCGGATATTCTTAACAACGGATTCAGAGTGGAGACTGGCCATGTTCATATAGTCTCAGGGTGGGGTTGGGTCACTGCAGAAAGGCCAACAATGTAGCTTAGGATAGGGATGCTGTATCACACGGTATTAGTTGATCTAGAGGCTGAGATGAACTACATGGACAGTCAGCCAATCATGCTTATACAGTGAAGACCCAATAAAAACTCTGAGCTTAGAGGCTCAGGTGAGTTTCTCTGTCTGGCACTATCCCATGCATGTTGCCATGCATTGATACTGGAAGAGTAATCTATCCTGATGTCATGACTTCAGGACATTGGAAGCTTCATATTTGGTACTTTTTTATGGACTCTCTCACTTGTCTTCCCTTTTTGACCTATATCATTTCCCTGTATAATACATAATATAAAACTATAAATAGATTAGCTTTCAGTGAGTTCCATGAATCCTTTTAGCAAATTATTGACCATGATGGTAGTTTGGGGAACCCTCCTCAAACTTGCAGTGAGTGAGGACAGTCTTGGGTACTATTCCTTCTAATTTGCTCTTGCCCCTTTTCTCTTCACGGTACCTTATGAAAAGTTCTGACATGCACACTGTTTTCTTTTTTCTTTTGGGGAAATCAGGATTTATTGAGAGGACAGAAAAGCTCCCACAGTGGGAGGGGACCCGAAGGGGTTGCCTCACTGTTTTTTACAACAATATTCAGAACAAGTTGACGGGAAGTCCATTCCTCTCTTACCTCTATGACCTGTAAAGCATCCAGAATCCATATGACCTCTCTGAGTTCCAGTTTCCTCATCGGTGAAATGAGAATGTGAGCAAGCTTCTTAGTCTACGTGACAACGTTATTATGAGACTCGGCTAAGATAGTGACTGCGAAAGCTCTTTGAAAATGGCAACCTCTTTTTCAATTATAAGATATTAAGAGCTGTTGATACTATTATTTTGAAGTTTTAATGTTTCAGAATTCTAGCTACCCTCCCAATTATATTGTCTTCCTCATGACCACTAGACTCATCTGGTTTCCATCGGCAGGTGCTAAAATTATGTCAGCTAGAACTTTCATTAGCAAATGATTTTAGTCAGTGAAAAGTAATGGCAAAACAAATGCAGCATTTTGACGTAGCTGTATCTATTCTGGCACAGTGCAGTTTCGAGGCTAATGTCTTTTCAAACAGCTCTGTTTTGCCTGCAGACTTGAATACCCTCATTATAGTGTTTGAAAAAAAAGTTCCCTTATGTTTTTTTAAAGAGCGCCATTCTTCAAAAAGATGTCAAGAAGCTCTTTTTTTCCCCCTTGCTACAAGGTGTAACGTAGAGATAAGCACAAAATCTGGTTGGAAATGTGACCTATATTGGACTGGCAAAGCTTAATATCAAGCAAACAGCTAGTTTGGGAGCTGGTTTTGTCCTACCTTGCCGCAGATATTCGTAGAAAAGTACCACATATTATTCGTGGACAGTGAGAGCAGTTTGAAAGTCAATTACGGTTTTAAAAAATTGGAATCATTTGCTCATCGAGTTCATCAGAGTTTTGAACAAGTCCCTGGACTTCCTCACAACAGCCAAAGCCAGGTCTTTTGGAAAACATTTTATTTTCATGCTCAGCGTAATAAGAAGAGAAAAGTCGTGTTTTGCAGATGAAATGGTGCTGATAATAAAAAGTAGGTCACACTTTCTCTCTCTGTCTCACTCGCTCTTTACTTTCTCTGAAAGACAAAGGAGGGTTTCGAAGACATGAATCAAACAGGTCAAGTGCCTGACCTGGGTGTTCTTTGCACTCTGGGTAAAATTAGGAGCATTTTCACTCAAGGCTGACATTTAACAAAGACAGAGAACTTGGAAACAGAGACTGCTTTCTACGTGACCGATGGAAAGGGCTGGGCGGGGGTGCGGGCAGTGGCTCCTCCAGGCATTTGGGGTCAGTGAGAGACACAGCTTCCAAAAACCGTGGGGGCTGTGACCTTAGGAGCTGGGGCAGCAAAACAGGAAGCAGGCACAAGGAGGAAAGCTTCACTTCAGCACCCATGAGAGATAACGTTATCATGCGCAATCACGTACTCCACTCCGTGGAGAGATTACATCCCTGACCAGAAGCAACCATGTCACTCTGTTTGGCCAATGAAATGTCAGACGCCACTTCCAGGAAGAAACTTGAAGATCTTGTCTTGTTTCTTTTTTCTGGAGTCCTAGAGAGAGAGGCTGTACTTTCAACCTGGATCCTGGGGTGGACAACCCCAAGAGCGGAGCCAGCTCTTGAAGGGCCTATGGCATGCATAGGAACTCACTCTTCATTTCTGCAAGCCATGAGGATGGTGGTGTTGTATGTTACTGTAGCATACCTAGTCTATCCTGACCAGTATAGTGCCCCTAAGTTCTTCCTTTCCAAAAGGATAAGAAGGATGAAAACAGTAGGTAAGCTTACGTGTTTAATAGTCTATATTTCCAGATCAGGTTTTAGCCCAGAGGAGGGCATTAATATATCCATAATCAACTATACACACTGGATTACAAACACATGGGCACATACTGAGCCTCCGAGATCCCCATGTAAGAAAATAAAGTCAACAAGGAGCAAAGATGGCTGTTAGAAGGTAATGGTGGCTTTAAAAGAGATAAACATCAATGGTAGCCTTGTTCTGCACAGTAGAACAAAACACAAAAGGGCAAAGATCCTGGGGTCAGCTGCCTGGGTGCACATTCTAAAGTCTCTCACCTGCCCTCTGCTCGATGTTGGGTGGGTTGCCTAACTTCTCTTTACTCGTGAAAGGGGGCCAATAAAAGTGCCTCTGTCACAGAGAGCTATTGAATAAAAAATTAAATAAACGAATGCACAGAAGAACATAACACAGAACCAGCCACATAGTAATTACTCAAAATATGTTGGTTATGGCGGCTATTGTTTCAGTTGTTGTTCTTTGCTGCTGAGCTTAGTTAGAGGGCCTCAGGTGAGTCACCAATGCGAGTTGGTAGTGAGAAACGGGAACAGTCCTTTGGCTGCTGCTGCTGTGATTGGACTTAATGAAGATACACAGGAAGTGACTGTATTTCCAGCTTAGAAAGTTCTTTTTTCTTCCCTGAGTCCAACCAGAAAGCTATTCTTTCTTACCACGAGTAGCAAAATGACCTACTCTTCTTTATTCTTGGAGTAGGAGGCTCAGGAAAGACAACAGAAAATGCTCAGATGTGGAATGATGAGTAATGGAGGACCAGGCAAAGAAAAGAGAGAAGCCAATCAAAGTTCTACAATATAGAGCTTGGACAGATGATCTGACTCTTCTGGGTATTCATTCCCTAATCTATAAAATGAGGACAGTGAAAGAAAAATCCTCCAGGGACCAAGGATAGGATAAGATCATGTATGTAGCATTTTACAGCAGAGCTGATTTCAACATTAACGATAACTATCATTAGTAATACACATACAACAGTAGTAAGCATTTTGCATCCTGTCTCAGAAGGAAGGAATAAGCCTTTACCATGCCCACCTGTCCTTGCAGAGAACTCTGAACACATTCACAGCAGAGACAAAGAATGTGGTCCCTCAAACCAACAATGACCACACTTCACTCCAGCCCTGACAGAAAACAAACATGATGGGACATTCCATATGTAAAACGACAACCCCAAATCAACAAGGTCTCCTTAGAAAAGAGACATTAAAATTGTGCATGAGATCTCACTTAGATGTACCACTGCTGTAAATCAATAATATATATTTTTTAATTTTAAAGAAAAAGAGCTCCGTTAGGACATCAGTATTTATTTCTCATTTATTTATTTATTTTTTTGAGTTGGAGTCTCACTCTGTTGCCCAGACTGGAGTGCAGTGACATGATCACGGTTACTGCATCCTCGACCTGCTGGGCTCAGATGATCCTTCTACCTCAGCCTCCCGAGTAGCTGGCATATGCCACCATACCTGGCTAATTTTTTTATTTATTGTGGAGATGAGGTCTCACCGTGTCTCCCAGGATGGTCTCGAACTCCTAGGCTCAGGCCATCCTTTCTCCTCAATCTCCCAAGGTGCTAGGATTACAGGCATGAGCCATCACACCCAGCCAGGATATCAGTATTTCTTGGATATCGGTATTTCTTGATCTATGCATCTTCCTTGTTAAATTTAAGCACAATCACTTTCATTCCATAATATGAGTAACGTGTTCTAATTTTTTTAATAGCAGATATCTATTAATATTTCCTATGATGTATGGTGGTTGCTGCTGGGGACATAGCAATGAACAAGAGATACAGTCCCTGTCCACATGTAGTCACAGTCACACAGGAAAGCAAGACACTAAATGGAAAATTACAAGTATGATGAGTGGCAAAGTTCAAGTACATGGACTTCTGTAGCAAGAGAATATATATATATATACATATATATACACACATACATTTATTTATTTATATATAAATATAAATATATATTTTATATATATAATATATAATATATATATAATGGTGGCAGTGATAATAGGTGGGGACTAGGAATAATAATCAATTGACTGCTTGGTGGACTTCATAAAGTCCTGAGTTAAATAAAAAAAAATCAGCTAGGCATTGGGATAGGTACTCCCCAGACTAGATGGACCTTGCTCAATTACTACACCAATGCAGGTAAGTGGCTCCCACTACTGAGGCCGCAACAGAAATTCTATCTGTTTGGGAATATACAAAGGCTATTTGTTGAGTTTGGACCATTAAAGAACCATCCCCTCTTCTTTTGATAATGTAGCTGTGATTTGATTTTGGGCAGCCAAGTCTCCCCAACTCTTAGTTCATGAGCTTTCGGTGGTCTGCAATATCAGCTGCAGGGTGGATCCTGTGACCCAAGCCTTGCCAAACTACCAAATCTCCCTGGTCACAGAGCTTGGTTCAGGATAGGCATGTGATCCAAGTCATGCCAGATTGAATTCCAGGAAAAGAGGAACTCTGATCTTCTCCTCACTGTATTGAACCTGGAAAGATGTGATTGAGAGCTGTCAACATGTGTCTTGACACTCAAAGAGTGAGTTTGTCAGAAAATGGTGCCAATGCGCAGGAAATGAAACCAAGAGATGAAAAGAGGGAAACCAGATCCTGATAGGTTAGCCCCTGGATCAAGCTTTACTTGATCCCCTTGTCACATTTATATTTTTCAGTTAGTTAAGCCTATTTAGATGAAGATTTCCTCCACTTGCAATCAGAAGTGTCTAATACTGGCACCTCCTTACAGTGGAAAATGGGAAATTATTTTCCTGACCCTAGGTTGTAACAATTGAATAAATGTTCCCAGAATTTAACAGCGATATAGCTTAGAGTCTATCCCAGAGAGGATCACTTTGATTTTTCTTCAAATTTAAGGACATTGTGGCTGGCTGGCCTTCCTAATAACGGACAGGGTAACCATTTATCTTTGCTGGCCTAGGACAATCCCAATGTATGCCTGTTGTTCCAGCATAATTATTATTAGTATCTCATTTCACTCGCAAAAGTATGCAAGATGATGGGATAGTAAATTACAAGATCATCCTACTGGCAAGTCTACTTTACAAAGCTTTTTCCCTTAAGTGCAGAATCTCCCCCAAATTCTTTTTAGTGATAATTGTGGCTAATTATACTCAGCAAATAATCTCCTCTTGCCAGTCTTCCCATGTTTGACTTTTGGGGGATTAATCATAGCTTTCAGCTGTCCAACGAGGTTCTTGAAAGCCTGGTATTACTGTTTTATCTAAAGGAAACCCTTCTGAAATGGGGCCTCCATCCATCATACCTCCCGTGGTAGAAAGGACTGATTAAAACTTCCTGGCCTGCAAACTTGTTTGTGGACGTGTAGCTTCCTCCCTGCTGTCAGCGTAAGGTCTTCCTCCGTGCAGCATGTTTAGGATTCAGCTGAGAGCATTGTTTTATCAAGATGGGACGGTTATCTGTAGGGCTTACACTGTGCTGGGAATCTGACCACCTCTGTAAACACAATGATAACATCTTGTCTGCACACTCAGAGAAGACAATGGCCCCAATTCCCTTTTCCTAATTAGAGTTCGGAACAATAGGTGGGAAATGGGAGGCCCCACTATCATTATCTATTGGCCTTCATTTATGGGCATTGATTGAGCTTAGAGGGTTTTGTGTGTGTGAAGAAATAGCAAATTAAAAATTCAGGCTTCTTCCATTTTCTTCCTTGAGTGTGCATCTTGTTATAAGGCTGTGGTGACAGAGATTAAAAGTCTTAAGTAGAGGATTTGAGAGTTATAAACACTTGTGAACAATTTCGCGTTCCCTTTCAAAATTATTCCAATAAGCAAATCTTTGATAGAGGCAGATGATGGGATGAGAACTGGTGAAATTTTCTTTAAAGAAGTGCTTTGGTCAGGGAGAGATACAGACAAGCACCTTCCCCAAATGATGAGCAAACCGTTTGTCTTCTGAATCAATGAAGGATAACGCTGTCCGTTACTTTGTTAATAGGAACCGGCGATGTCACAGCGCAATTTTAATTTTTTTTTTTTAATCTGAAATGCCCAGTAACCTGATAACATTTGGTGCATTGATCTGCATGTGACGTTTTGAGTAGGCTCATTGGCCAGCATCATTAAAGGGACAGTCATTACTAGCAATCAAGTCATATTAAGTCAATTTACATTTATGATTGCCCTGTAGAGTAACAATTAAGCCATTTAGATGAAAAAATCTCCCAGGCTCCTGTGAAAGGGATCTTTTGAATTGCAGATACACCATGTTTAGTTCTTATGGAATTTGACCAGCCTTGACAAAGGCCAAGTGACCAAATTCTGTGCCTGATGACTTTGGAATAGTCTCTGTAAGAGGAACCTTTGCAAACAACCTGTACAACCCAAATGAATCATGATCTGATCTGGGGTGACTGGTAGCAGAGGGAATCAGGAGGTGCATGAAAAAAACTGGAGAGCAATCTTAACCACAACAGGAGCCCACGCTGCAAGCTGATCTCCATTTAACCATCTCTCCTTCAGAGCCCTTCCCTGAACTTCTAGATTAGACCACACATTCTCCATGTTTCCGGTGCAAGCCATTACCTTGACCCTGGAATCACCTGATTCTATGTCTCTCCATCACTGCCAGACCAAAGGCTGCCCAAGGGCAGGGCCATCTGGCTTCTCTCTTGAACTCCTAATGCCCATAGCACTATTCCCGACCCATACACACTACTCAATACATTTCCCTTAAACAAAGCATCAGTTCTCACTCAATTGCTCGTGCAAAAAATCCCCTTCATTGGAAAGAAAGAAAAGCGCACGATACCGGAACTGTCTCGAAAGTACAATGTTCAAGTTACAACTCCCTCATTCATTCATTCATTCACTCACTCATTAGCAAATATTTTTGAAGTGCATCCTAGGAACTAGGTACTGTTCTAAGCACTGAACACATAAGAGTGAACAAGACAGATGAAGAACGACCTACTCTCCTGCAGCTAATCGTCCATGGGAAGATAAAAACAATAAGTAAGCAATACATAAATGGGTGGAGAGATGGATGGATGAGTATCAGATATTGATAAGTGCTAGGCAAAAAATAAAATGGAGCCATGGAATAGAGAAAATGTGAGTGGCTACTTTGGACGGGGTAGCCAGGGAAGACTCATATGAGGGGATAGGTCACACTTCCTTTCCAAATGCGCTCGTCAAATCTCAGACTCAGACTGACCAGTAATGTCAGTGAATTTTCTGCCCCAATTTCTCCTCCAAAACAGCAGCATGAGGTATTAGTTGGGATAATGCCGGCTCCTGTGATGCGATACAATATTTGTCACATAAAGTCTAAAATTAGTACAGTGTCTCAAGGGCCCTGGCACTAGCCATCTTGTGTGTGGCTTCCAAGGTCATCATGTCTGCATCAAGCTTCAGGAGAAGGAGCAGGGAGGGCTCTGTGTAGCAGGATTTTGTGGGTCAGGTTTAGAAGAGGTCCAGCATTACTTCTAATATTCCATTGGCCAAGGCTCAGTCACGTGGGCACGCCTAACACAAGAGAGGCTGGGAAACGCAGTCTAGTCACGTGCCAGGAAGAGGCAGAAATGTACTTGGTGATGTCTCCAGGCCTCTTGCATGAAGCCACAAGCAAACCTATGAGGAGAGTCATTGCAAGGCCTCTCCTTGCAAGTTCAGGGACTCAGACCTCCTTACACTGCCTCAGCTACGGCAACTGCATGACCAAAATCAAAATCTCTTCCGGCAGGATGCAAGGTGGAATGTTGGATGTGGGAAGCAATCACTAGGGCTAAAATCCAATGGTTTAATTCACTAAAGAAAAAAATATTCAGACCTGTTGTACTCCCAGACAGCCCCAGAGATGGAAGGCTAATAGTCCTTCTGGGATGCCGAGTTCTTTGTGGAGCCCTCAGAATGGACCGTTCGACCTTTTGAGGTTTCTCACTGCTCTGATTTCTTGCTAATGGATAGTGTTTTCCAAGCGAATTGTGTTTTAAAGATACAGCATCTAACCAATGATAATACATCTGACCTCTTGAGGGAGAACCTTGTACATCTTACTCTCTCAGCCTCCCTTATTGGCTAATTACATAACTTGACTAGAAGTTGGTTTTAGAGAATCAATTTTACCATTGCCTAATCACAAGTAAAGACCATAAAGTTTTATGAGAGCTGAAGGGACTGCCTTTTACAGAGGGGAACTTAAATGAAAATTAAAGGGGACATAAAATGATAAGAAATGAAATTCCACAAGGTGTTTTCCCCGGACTGCCATGCTAAATTACAGTGCTGGGGATATATTCCTGCTGGTTATGTCTCCGACACAGCACCCAAGGAAGAGGGTAGGAACCAGCATTTCTTGAACACCAGCAAAGCAATGAACAGAGTTCCATGTAAGTGGTTTTGGGTGAAGATGCAGAAGAAAATCCCCTGGTCTACCACCTGCTACTTGTGTGACCCCAGCCAAGTTCTCTGAACCTCAGATTTATCCATTGCAAAGTGCAGATAATAACAGTAACCACCTTACAGAGTCATTTCTAGGGTACAATAAAAGAACACACATCAGGTGCTTAGCATAATACCTGGCACACAGTGAGACTTCAATTAAAATTATCATTATTACCTGTGTTGATTATAGGACTAGTCTCAAAACAGCCTTGGGGGCATATTGAGTTTCTAAAAAGAGGAGCTAATATTAATTATGTGCTATATAGCATCGACCTGTTGTGTATCATCTCTGTTTTATAGATGAGGAAGTTGAGGCTCAGAGACATTGGAAAATTTGCCCAAAGTAACATGAGTACTGGTGAAGGCCATGATTGGATTCAGAACCCAGATATTTTTTGCTCCAGTGACCAGCACATTAGACTAGTATGTCCAACATTTTTCAGGTTAAAGTCCCCAGAGCAATCCCAGTGCTTACGGTGCCTGCACATAATCTGGATTTCCAACCCTACCCTGTCCTGAACCAGAATCCCCAGAGGTGGGGCTGATGATCTGTTTTCATAACAAGCACCATCCATGATTCTTGCACATGGTGAGTTTGAGAATGACTGATGCTGTAGTGTTTCCTACAATGTTGTACCAGGGAAGAATTTTCTCAAGAGTCTTATTTTAATAAATTGCCGAAAGAATTGCCCCCTTCTGTCCTTATATCTTCTCCAACTTCTCTATCTTTCACCATTGTCATGTCTGACATTTTTGTGTCTCCACAGAAGGTGGGGTGGGTCAACCTACGCTTGTCAAGAAAAAGGAAACATTACCTCTTCATGCCTAATAAAAGAGCATGAGGATCTGTTTTACAAATATGTGATTTGTTGTAAAGGTCAACAGTGCATTGAAAGGGAAACATGTTCCCATAGGAAAGCAAGGTGGTTATGATGGGAAAAAGACTTTATTTAAATGGAAATCATTAATGTGGCTCTGAAAATAAAAGACCCTGCTACACGGCACTAACATGAAACATCATACCCTAGTCTAATAAGCACAGACAACGTTCTGCTGTAGTGAGGAACAGGCCCTATATCTCAGTGACTTAACACAGCAAAAGCTTAATTCCCGCTAATACTATACATCCAGAAAAGGTTGTAAGGGGGCTTTGTTTATCTTACTCAGGGATACTAGATGATGAAGGGTCCATCTTATCATGTAAGTCCATGGTTACGTTGTTAGGAGAAAGCACTGAATCACCATCACTGGCTTTTAAATCTCTCTTTTGAAGTGACACTTCTACTAATGTTTCTTTGGCTACAGCAAGTCACCTATCTATGTCTGACTTCAAAGGGGTGAAGTGTCAACTCCAGAAGGAGAGGAGAAGAACATCTGATAAAGCACCAGGGATCATCACACTGATTCAGGAAGAACAATAATAATAACATAAATTTTTGACATCTGAGTTTCTTGGGCAATTAAATCAAATGTAATTATCCCCTGCAAAATTTGACCTTAAAATAAGATGGACTTGCATTCTTATAGGTACCAAGCAGAGAAGATGAAACCCTAGAAATATCATCACAAGTAGCTTGACATCTTATTTTACAAATGAAGACCTTAGAAATATGCATTCAGCGTACCATCTGCCAACCAGTATTTATCATTTCTTTGACTATCGCTGGCCCTCAATATGTGTGACATCTTCTCACACCCCTGTTTACTTGACTATTCATGTTTGGACTAAGCTGCTGCTTGGAACAACCTTCCTGTTCCGTTCAAAACAGTATGAGCTGGGCTCGGTGGCTCAGCCTATAATCCCAGCGCTTTAGGAGGCCGAGGTGAGTGGATTGCCTGAGCCCGCGGGTTCGAGACCCACCTGGGCAACTTGGCAAGACCTCATCTCTACAATAAATCAAAAATTAGCTGGGTGTGATAGCGTGCGCCTGTAGTTCCAGCTACTTGGAAGACTGAGATGGAAGGATTGCCAGAGCCCAGCAGGTCGAGTCTGCAGTGACCGGGAGCGGCCACTGCACTCCAGTCTGAGTGACAAGAGTGAGACTCCAACTCAAAAAACAAAAAACAAAAAAACATAAAAACAGTATGAATAGGTTTTTGTTTAGAGAATGAACTACATGCTCTTGGTAAGAAATATACTGATGAGATGGACACAGAGGTCAGGAAATGGACCCTGTGCCTAGATATCTGGAAGGAAACTTTCATCTGAGAGGAACACTGTTTCCGGAAAGCCTCTGTGCCAAATGGTGGGTTTCACTCACAGGCAAAGAGAGGCTGGGAGTTAAAACCATCCAGAAGGCACGTGGAGCCTGTGGGAGGCCAACTGTGTACACTTTTCAGCTGTGAAATATGGCTCCTGTTTTGACACTCGTGTAATAGCATGGTTGTTCACTCTCCTTGTTTCTGTGGGGTTTATGGTCCATAAAGTTTAATAACAATCTTAACAGCTGAACAGAGAGCACACGAGGCTCGAAGGCCACTCTTACCAAAGGGGATCTGGGTTTTTAGTTTTTTACCCCCTTACTCTCCACATGTATAAGGGCCTGTCTCTTACTGTTGGCCATATAGTATAATCACTTGGTCCTAGGGGACACAAATGGGGGGTTGTTGGCTTAAATAATGAAGTTGGCACCGGTTTGAAACTTTGAGGAACCAAGGATGACAAAGCCTAGTTGCCCTGCAATTTGGGTTCTACAAACATCCTTAAGGTTATTATGCCAGGGCTTGATCTAAAACATTGGACACATGTAATCCACTCTAAATTCCTTCCTAAGGCCTGCAGAACTGTGCATGAGCTGGTCCCACCTCCCCTTTCTTATCTGCTCACTGTGGTCAGGACTCACAGACCCTCCCCACTGTGAATACACCCACCCTTGTCCCTCCATGAGCTTTGGCACTCGCAGTTCCCTCCTTCTTGGGGAGGAGGGATCTGGTCAACCTGTCTTCCCTGGACTGGCTCCCTTGCATCCTTGGCTCTTTAAAGGGCTCTTCTTGACTCTATCTAGGGTAATACTTCCTCCCTTGCACAATTGTCTTTCCTAAGTAGCACTTATCACTATCTGCCAATAGCTTAGTTTTGTAGTTGTTCACATATGCGCACACACGCGCGCGCGCATGCACAAACACGGTGGGGGGAGGGGGGCTTAGAATCAGGAAGTTTGCAATATTGATCCTGCCTGCACCTAGTCCTGGGTTTGAGCAAATGAATACAACACCCTGGGTGTCACAGGGTTAGGAGACCCCCTCACATAATTAAAAATAAGAGTTGAAGGAACTTTTAGAGTTTCAAGTGGGTGCGCTCAGAGTTGAGGGATTAAGGACCTTCCCACACTAGGACGAACTTCAAACTTCCATCCAAAGGTAACCTTTGTGTGTTCCCTGAAGTTGACTGGAGCAGTTTTGCTCTCCTTGTGTCTTCAGGCTCTTTTCTTTTTCCTTGAAATACATGTCCTTATCCAGTTTTCTTCGGAAGCTGTGAACTACATTGCAATAATGGCCCAGTTTTGCAGGGGGCAAGAGAAGGGATGTGGACCAAAACAGAAAACTCTCTGCTGATTTCGGGGCTCCTTGGGAGAGAATTCCAGCTGGGGGGAGAGGAGGGAAGGGAGAGCAGTAATGAGAGGAAATCCTTATCAGGCTACATTTACATATCAAAGAGCCCTTCCTGCTGGGCTTGCTTTGCCCAATAACAAAGTCATCTTATTCAAGGCCAGGAGGCTTTCCTCCCAAGCTAAACTCAGCTGTGCCTCCTACTCCTTCCTTGTGGAGACAAAATAACACCCTTACAAAAAGGCCTAGGAACTCACTGGTGGTTCCTTGCAACTCCACTTGTCCCTAGATGGCTAAAGTTTTCAGATTCTCCTCAGACCCTGAGTTTACTCAAGGTACCTAAACACGAAGCCAGAATACTGTCGCCTATGTTAATCATTCATTCATACCTTCAGTCACTCACTCACTCACTCACACATTCATCCATCCTTCTGCCCATCCATCCATCCCACACATATTTACTGAATCTCAACTAAGTGCCAGGCTTAAAGCTGTTGCCTCTTTCTGGCCTTTTGGTCCTTTAGTTAATTAACATATGGGGGAGGAGTCAGGAATGGCTGAGGGCTCCAACTCTAATGACCTGGGTTGCTAAGTTTTGAGACCTGTGGTAGAAATGCATCTGATGCAACTATTTGAAATCAAGAGCCCTCTTGGCCCATCTTTCTAAGGAGTTCTTTATAAAACAAGTTTTATAAATAGGACACTATTCTGCTTGCATTCAAGAGGTTCACATCTTAAAGGAAGTTCATGATCTATCCTTTTATTAATGGAAGGATTCTTTCAGGGGGCCATCAACACTCATTTATATTTCTTTTTGAAAAGCAGAATTTCCCTGTCTTTAGATCTCCTTCATGTTGGAAGCATATATGTGTGAGCCCAAAACACAATTCAAATTAACAGGTAATTTTTTTCCTCCTTCTCTCCTGGGGTCTACCATCAACCTCATGCCCTGGGCAGCAGCTTCGGTATCCAGGAGTACAACTCTTCAGATAGCATCAGTCCTAGACCAGGGTTACCGAAGGCCTCATTGCACAGTATTTTAAAAGTAGGCCCCGAAATACAAGTCTCAGAGACTTACACTTCCAGTTGAAAGCAAACTGAAAGAATGAAAGCATACTTTTTTTTTTTTTGAGTTGGAGTCTCACTCTGTCGCCCAGACTGGAGTGCAGTGGCCGCTCCCGGCCACCGCAGCCTCGACCTGCTGGGCTCCGGTGATCCTTCCGCCTCAGCCTTCCAAGTAGCTGGAACTACAGACGCGTGCTACCACACCCAGCTAATTTTTTGATTTATTGTAGAGATGAGGTCTCACCAAGTTGCCCAGGCGGGTCTCGAACCCGCGGGCTCAGGCAATCCACTCACCTTGGCCTCCCAAAGCGTGGGATTACAGGCTGAGCCACTGAGCCCGGCGAAAACATACTTTATGTAGTTATAACAACACTTCAGGACAAGGTACTCTATTGGGAAGTAGGGGGAGAATGGGGCATCTTAACGTGGAGAACCAGCAGGAGCAAAGTGAGAAAGGAATGTGAGACCAAAAAAAGAAAAGTGATTTTTTAAAGGAGAAAAAAATGGTTATTTTCTTCCCTTTACTTAATTGAGAAGGATTCAGTGATATAAAACCAAAGGTTGACAAAAAGGCGAGATGTAAGGGCCCCAGAATTTTACAAAGCAATTAAGTGTGATAGATCACAGATAGGGTGATTAGCAATCCTGATTTACATCCACTGTCCCAGTGTAATTCTCTCCTCCTCTTCCTCTCTCAAAGAAGTCTCCGTATGGATGATAAATTATGTGGTCACTCTAGTCATAGCACAAATGCCTGGGCAGTGGGCTGGAGCCCTCAGACATCCCTGACTCCCCTCCCATATGTTAACTAACCAAAGGACCAAAGGGCCAGAAAGAGGCAGGAGCTTTAAACCTGGCACTTAGTTGGGATTCAATAAATGTTTGTGGGATGGGTGAACTGGTGGAAGGATGGATGAGTGTGTGAGTGACTAACTGAATGAAGGAATGAATAACACAGGTAACACAGGCTATATAGTATTCTGCCTTCTTGGTTAGGTTTGACAGAAAGTTTACCTTTCCAGATGAAGCAGGTATAGTTAACATAGTTTAGAATTAGTTAGGCAGGTTTTCTCATAGCCACCCCAGCGTCGACCTGCTGGACTCCAGTGATCCTTCTGCCTCAGCCTTCCAAGTAGCCGGAACTACAGGCACACGCTACCACGCCCAGCTAATTTTTTAAAAAATTTATTATAGAGACGAGGTCTCGCTAAGGTGCCCAGGCTGGTCTCAAACCCGCGGGTTCAGGCAATCCACTTGCCTCGGCCTTCCAAAGTGCTGGGATTATAGGCTGAGCCACCGAGCCTAGCCAAATTAGGCAGGTTTTCTTAGGCAGGTCAAATTTAGAACAGGGTAAGCATTCATACTTCTTTCTTACCCATACACAACCATCATCTGACCAACAAGGCTATCAGACATGACGACCCCCTTGTGGGTTGGAACTACCAGTGCAGTAACTCACAGAAACAATAAGGAGTTACCCAAAACACAGACATGATGTCCTAAGAAAAGCCCAAATCTAGTTGGACAGTAACTTTTGTTACTTAGAAGGTCCTCGTGATCCTAAAGATTGAGAGATGGTAATCAAAACTTGTGACCAGATACCTGCAACCCTCTGCTTAGCTCATGGTTTGCTTAATCACCATTGTAAAAGTATATACAGTTTCTTGTCAAAGGCAAACATGTGCCCTTTCTTTCAAGGCCCCTGTGCTTTCCTTGAGTGTGCCCTTTTCTCTCTAATAAATTACTCATTAAACTATTCTTTGGATTTTCTCTGAAATTCTTTTCTGTGGCAAAATCAAGAACCCCTGGAGCAACACACTACACCCTACCCAGCATTATCTTGACTGTGCCCCACCCAGAAAGGGCATTTTTAAGATTGCCTAAGTGATGATACCACAAGCACCTATAATTGGCAACTTCTGTTTTAAAGAAAAACCTTAACAACAGTTTGACTTTGCATCTGTTGCTAGTTAAGTTACTGTAACAGCTCTGCAGTTTTTCTTCAGAAAGGTTTTCCCTATTCCCTTTTGTAGGTGGTGTTCCCTAGTTTCAGAAATGTCAATATTAGGATAAAGGTGTTGATAGGGTTCTTCTCTTCTCATTACACCAGCTTCCCTACAGGGACTACACTGGAATTAGTAAGGGCATAAAATGCAGGTGTTATGTTGGTTAAAGCAATAATAATAGGAAGAGGCTGGGTGCATTGGTTTGCACCTGTAATTCCAGCACTTTGGGAGGCCAAGGAGGGAGGATTGCTTGAGGCCAGGACTTCAAGACATACCTACCTATTGAGACCCCATCTCTACGAAATTAAAATTAAAAATATTAGCCGAGCATGGTGGCTTGTGTCTGTAGCCCCAGGTACCTGGGAAGCTGTGGCAGGAAGATCACTTGAGCCCAGGAATTCAAGGGTGCAATGAGCCACAGGCGTACCACTGCTTTCCAGCCTGGGCGACCGAGACCCTGTCTCAAATAATAATAATAATAATAATAGATATTTAATGGTTTAGAAATTTTTAAAACAGTTATTGACTAATAACTAATTGCTTTTCAGCCTGGGTGACAGAGACCCTGTCTCAAATAATAATAATAATAGACATTTAATGGTTTAGAATTTTTTAAAGCAATTATTGACTAATAACCACCTGCCAGGCAGTATGTTATGTCTCTGCCATGCATTAGTATCTCTTTGAAACTTCAGACAAGCCAGTGAGGTCACAGTATTATTACCTCCCACTGCTGGGGCTGAAGGAGAAGCAGAGAAGGAAATTTGAAGTGCAGTGCAATATAAAGTTTTCTCAGGAACTTTCCACAGAACCAGAAAAGCAAATGATCTAAAACTTACCGGCCTTTTCCTATAGACTTATAAACTTAATGCTTATGGAATAAAGTATCTAGTATAAAAAACCAAAAATCTTAATTACAAAGAAGAATTAGCATTGGTCACTCTCTTAACTCCCCTCTTATTTCTCTAAGGCTAATGCTGCAGCTTAGAAACTCCCACAGAAAAGCTTCTTTCTTCGTGTGTTGCCACGAAGGTTTGAGGTCTCCGGGTAGGATTTATTTCTTCCAGTCCTCCATCCCCATCTTGGTTAGCACCCATCTTTGACTGTTCTGTGTCACACCCAGGGGTTTATAGATCTTTCCGCTGCCTTTCAAGCCCGGTTTTCTGTGCTCTGGCTTGTCAATCTTATTCACATCTCTTGGCACACAGTATGTTCTCAATGAGGGTTTGTTGAATGAACAATTATCATCCTCTACGAATTATTTCACAAATGCACTGGACTCTCAGCATGACTGAGCTAGAAAGGAATTCACAGGTGACCTACTCTAGCCTCTGCACTGAATGGATGAGAGAAGGCAGGCTGAGGAGGCCACATGCCTAGAAGGAAGTCTCCTGGTGTGTCCCAAAGGGCAGATTCCTGACCCAGCCAGGACTCCCTGACGGCCTTACAAGGCACTGGTTGAAATGATCCAGTCTCTACTGGCTTTGCCTTAAATTTCAGATGGGAAGCTAAAGTTAGATTAGGGAGGCAGGGAGGAGGGATAAACATGCAGATCAAGGCTGAGCCTTGGGGCAGGGATGAAAAACCACAACAGACTTGCTTTCACTCTTAGAAAACAGTGAGTGGGAAAGTGGATTTCCACTAAGAAAAGAGCTGGTCTTTTTCACTGCACAGGAATTATTCACCTGCTTTGGTCTCGCGGTCCCTGTGGAGCCCAGCCTGATGGTTTAGCCATGGCACAAGGGTTGCAGCCCGAGAGAGCAGAAGAGAAAATTGGGAAGCTGGTGTCAGATTTTCTCCTTGGTCTTAGCTTTGGCCTAGGCCCCCGCAGCAGTCACAGGGGAAAGCCCAGAGTGCTGCAGTCTAACAAGCTGCCTGACATTTTGAAATGCCTTCACCCCTGCCTTTCATCCACCTCTTAGCCTTGCCTCTTCTCCCCACCCCACGAGGAGTTGCAGGATACAAGGGGCTTCGGATGTGAGGAGGAAAAGTCACCATTCCCTTGTCCTTGAGGTAATTAATCAGCAGTGACTCTTTACTTGGGGAATAATATTACTCGGAACACTTTTTCTCCCTGTAATATCAATTATGCAGCAGAGAAGCAGTTCCAAAAAAGATACAAAGGCATTTGGTGGGGTTTTGTTGCAATGTCACCAGGCTAAGTTGTTGACAACACTCACTGTACAGTACAGAGATTGCTTCCAACACCAGAACACCACCAGGACGGCCACAGACTGCCGGATTCTCCAGGAGAGAAGTGTTTCTCCTGCTTCCTGCAGATTTGGACAAAGAAGCTGCCCAGCAGCTCTGAAATCTGCAGCCCACATTTAGCTCTACATCAAGAGGTCTTCACCCTCTTTCCACTACTGCCATCCCAATCGTTTGTGTTGGTCACTACCTTATTCCACTTCTCCATTTCCTAAGGCTAATGCTGGAGTTTAGAAATATCCATTAACAGAATGGGAATGAAATTGATTATCCCTAAAGTGAGGCACAGAGGGGTGTTGCTCATTTGCTATGAACTCAGATTTCAGGGTGGCGCTTGCGAGAAATCATGTCATCTCTTCTCTCTGTGGGATGGTCATAGAATTAGATTGTACACTACCAGTGATTAGAACACCGACCACCATGCACTTATGAAGAGGAGGACATGGAGGTGGAGGAGGAGAAGGAAAAAAAAAAAAAAAAAAAGAAACAGAAGGGGAAGAGAGAGGAAGAGGAAAGAAGAGAAAAGAGAATTCAAGCCAGAATTCAATCCAAAATATTTCTCTATAGATATTCCACAACACGTAGCATATTTTAAGGCTTTTGTTAAATAGTCTTATCCCTACAAATGCATAAACCCTTGGGTCTTTTGACCTCCCACAAGGCTCTGGATTATCGCCAGACAGTTTACTTCAAAGTCCACCTCTTCGTCCCTTTGTCTCCTTCTGCTCCTACTGTCACGGGGGCAGGGGGCGGGGAGGAAGGGACCTGAGCTCTGCATTTTGCCCTACAAAGATGGACTTTGAATACCAGGCTTGAAGGAGAATGGAAAATTGGACAGAAAACAGGAACTTCTAGATGTGTGCAGATTCTGATACAAAGTTTAGTCAGAAAACAGAGGAGTGGTCCATCCTACAGAACAGGTTCTTCAAAACTTCAAAATATGAGTGCTTTTTAAAACTGTGGGACTTTGCTAGAGAGATTAATTAGTGGTCTTCTTGGAAAAAGAACACTAAAGGAAATATGGAACAAGTCTGTATTAAAGCAATCTCCTATAGTATAAACTGTTCTTTTAAAAAAAGTGCTTCTGATTAAAAGTATAATTTTATTTAATATCCCTCAAATAAGAGAGGCTATTAAGTTAACATGATCGCGATGAATAGTATTGAAAATGGTACAATATAATTGTTTTTATGATTCCATTTATTCAAAATGAAAAATGGCATTTGCCAAACATATGATCTGATGAGTAATAGATTTATAAAACAACCAAGGAGGAAAAATAAACTGGAGAGAAGATCTATGTGATTAGATGATTTTGCAGTTTGTGTACTGGTTACAAAAAACCTGAACACTGCAAAATATCCAAACGACAACCTCTGTTTGGAAAACTCCTATGGGAATAGAAACAGCTGTAATTTTTTTTTTTTTTTTTTTTTTTGAGAACTGAGGGGGGGTTTTCACTTTCGAATATCACTTTCCTAAGAAAAAGTCTCATTTTTAAAGGAAAAAAAAAATCCAACAAATTACTTGGGTGCCCAGCAGATTACATGCATCGTTTTTAATGATATGAATGTGCATTCTTGAGTGACAGTTCATTTGAGTTTAAGGCACAGATTTCAGCATGCTCAGTATATGGAGAAACCAGGCTGGAAACTTTCCACTACAGTGTCTGGGCTGACACAAAACAGGAGAAGAAAAGACTTTAATCTCATCATAAACAAATATATGGGTCTGCATGAAGGTTTACACCCTACACTGGCAAAATGATGAAGGGTTTGTTACTGACTCCTTCTTCATTAAAAAAAGAAAAAAAAAAGCAATACAGGAATAAAATGGAGAAAGAGAAGCAAAGCTCTTCGCAGAAAAAAAAAAAAATGTTGCGGGGAGGGGCTGTATACTGCACATCTCCGTTTTGGTAACCCAAAGAGGGAATATAAGCTTAAAGTCCTGAATTTAACAAACCTAATTATCAAGGCTTAATTAGTACCAAGGGTACAGCTTCATGGAACACCTGCAGACTTAATTTATGTCCTGACAGAGAGGAACAAGTGTTAATGGGCTGTATTTATGTTAATACCTGAACCTTAGGAGCCAGTGGAACAAAACAGACCATGCGCTAGTTTTTCAAGCTACAGAACAAATATAAAAGATTTTCGTCTTAATGCTACTTTGCACATAATTCTTCAGGGATCGTGCAGATCTACTTAAACTTTTAAAACTGGAAAAGTGGAGTATGAAAAAAGTAGGGTCTTTTGGGGTACCTGTAAAAGTCTCACAAGAGCAACCCATAAACTATTGGTCATATCTTGTTTTTAAAACGGACGTTGGCTGATAGGGCTAGTATTCTCAGTGTTCAGGATGAGTGTTTCTCATGATGCTGAAAATATGAACCTCATTGTTTCCATATAGGCCGTAATATTGAGATAATTGCTAGCATTTATGGGGAGCTCACTGTGTCAGTTACTGTATTCTTTGTATACGTTTTCCAGATGAAAAAACTGACACAGAGGAAATAAGCAACTTTTCCCAGGCCCTGTTTCTAGGGGCAGTTCAAAGATTTGGAGTCAGGTTTCTAGTACAAACCCTTTGAACCAATGAGCTAAACTCCCTCTGAGATGCAGATAATAATAATAAGAATATAAAACATATAAACAAATATCTGTGTATAATAGAACTCTCAGCAAACTAAGAAATCAATGCAAACTCCTCAATCTGATGAAGAACACGTATAGAAAACCTAAGATTAGCATCACACATTATGGAGAAATACTGAGTAAGGCAATGATGTCTGCTCTCAACATTTCTACTCAGCATTGTCCTGGAGGCTCTAGCCAGTAAGTTGAAACAAGTCATTAAATTAGAGCAGAAGTAAAGCTATCTGGATTCAGAGATGTACAAAATCCTACAGAATCCTTAAAAAAAGGCAAAAACTAATAACTATATTTTAAGGTCACAGGGTATAAGCGCGCTTTTCTAGAATCAACTATATTCCTATATATTTGCAACAAACCATGGGAAAAAAGAAATTTTAAAATACAATTTTTAATAGCATAAAAAATAAAATGTGTATGAATAAATTTAACAAGACAGTATAAGACCTCCACATTCATAACCATGAAACATCACCGAGATGTTTATAAATGAAAGAAGACCTAAATAAATGGAGAGATACATGCCCATGCATTGTAACAATGTTGTTAGGATTTCAAACCTCCTCATAATGATCAATAGAGTCAAGACCATACCAAACAATCTCAACTGGCCTTTTTGAAAGAAATTGAGGATATGATCCTAAAATTTACATGGAAAAGCAACGTATCTACAGTAGTCCAAAGAATACTATAATAAAGAACAAAGTTGAAATCCTTACATTACCTAGTTGCTAAGCTTACTGTAAGGTCACAGCAATCATTGCAGAATTTATAAGAAAAACAACAAAAACAACAACAATTCGATCAAGGGAGCACAATAGGGAATTTGGAAATAGACCCACACATCTATAGTGAATTGATTTTGGACAAAAGTGCCAAGAAAATTCAATAAGGAGAGGATAAAGTGTTTGAACAAATGCTGCTGGAACAACTGGAAAATAAACCTGTACCCTTACCTCACACCATATACAAAAACTAATTTGAGATGGAATACAGATCTAAATATACAGACTGCAGCTATGGAGTTTCTAGAAGAAAACATAGGAAAATATTTTTGTGATCTTGGGACTGGCAAAGAGTTCTAAGAACAAAAAAGCACTGACCATAAAAGAAAAAAAAGAAGATAAATTGGATATTATCAAGATAAAAATCTTCTGTTTTTCAAAAGATGCCATTAAGGAATAAACAGACAAGATATAGATTAGGAGAAAATCTACAGTACATTAAAAAAAAAGAAGACATATCAACATATATACAGAACTCCTACAACTCGATATTAAAGGACTACTTGTTTTTTTAAAAAATGGCCAACTATGTGAAAAAGCACTTCACAGAAATAAAATTTATGAATGGTCAATGAGTTCACCAAAAGATGCATTAGTCATCAGGAAAATGCAAAATAAAACTAGCAAGAGATAGCATTTCACGCCCACTGAAAAGGCTATAATTAAAAAGACTGAAAATACCAAGTATTGGTGAGGATGTGAAGCAACGTGAACTCTCATACTCTTCCAGGGGGAGTTTAAAATGTTACAACCAGCTGGGCACGGTGGCTTATGGCTGTAATCCTAGCATTTTGGGAGGTGGAGGTGAGTCCAGGGGTTTGAGACCAGCCTGGGCAACTTGGGGAATATCTCATCTGTACAGTAAATAAAAAAATTAGCTGGGCATGGTGGTATGCACCAGTAGTCCCAACTACTTGGAAGGCTGAGGCAGAAGGATTGCTTGAGCCCTGCAGATCGAGGCTGCCGTGCCTGTAATGGTACCACACACTCCAGCATGGGCAACAGAGTAAGACTCTGACTCAAAAAAAAAAAAAGGTACAACCTCTGTGGACAACTGTTTGGCAGCACCCTAAAAAGTTAAGCATGCACACTTTAAGAATCAACCATTTCATACCTGAGTATTTATCAAAAAGAAATTAAAATATATGTGTACACAAACTCTATACCAGAACACTCATGGTGGCTTTATTCGTAATAGTTAAAAATATAAGCAACCCAATGCATATCAACAGGTGAATAGACAAACAAATGATAAACATGCGGTATATTTTTACAATATGATGCTACTCAGTACTGGCAAAAGGAGAACCCGTGATATACACATCAACATGGATGAACCTCAAAAACCTTATGCTGATTGTTAAGCAAAAGAAGTCAGACATAAAAGAGTAGGTATAATTTCCATTAAATGAAGTGTTAAAACTAAGTTATGATGATAGAAATAAGAACACTGTTTGCCTCTGGGAGCAGAAATATTTATTGGAAGGGAGAATGAGGAACTTACAGCTGTGATGGGATGTCCTATATCTTAATTGGGGTGGTGGTTACATGGGTGTGTATATTTGTTAAAATCCAGAGAACTGTAACCTTAAAATATGATCATTATACGGTATGTAGACTGTGTAAATTATACCTTCATAACACATGTATATGTGTGCATATAAATTATTTTTCTCTCTCATACATACTTTTGTGAAGAATGTTATGTTATGTCGAATTTTATGTTAGTAAAACAGACCTAACTTTTTAGGATTATAATCCAATCTACGAAAACGCTTGAAAATTTTATTTATGAAATTGTTTATTAATTGCTATCTGAGTACATCAAGCTTAGAGGAAAGAGGACAGGCTTAGGTGTCAAATGTCCCAGGTCATTACCATGGTTTTGCTTCTCATTAGCTATGTGACTTTATACAAGTTAATGATCAGCCTCAGCAGGTTTCTGACCTGAAGAAACTCTGGCCTTGCAAGATTGTGGTGTAGCTCCAAGGTGCTAACAGATGTCAAGCATGCAATTAAGGGCCCCAGGTCTTGTTATTACCATCAGCCGTCCCAGCCCATTTTTGATAACTCTGTGAACACAAAGTGCTTTTGAGAAGCCAGTCATTCACTCTACAACCTTTTTTTTTTTCCAAACTCTTGTCTCTGAAGATGACTAAGAGGATCTATGAAAACAACTGAAAGCTGTTTGGTGACTTCTAAAAAATGGTTCAGGGATTCTGGATATAATTATTTTAAAAACATAATTTAGCACACCTTTTTTCCCCTTTCAGAAATATTTCCATTTTCTTCTCCTATAAAACCTAATGTTTCTATCTTTTTTGTTAAAAGAGCAATTGTCCACCTGTTTTCAAAGTCCTTTCAGAAATATCTTTGGTGATTACTCATCTGTGACAAGAAAATTATACAAAGGTTGAGAACTGTTCTTTTCTCGAAAGAAGAGCAGAATCAAGTATCTACATCCTGGGATGTCAAGTCAGTGTCAGGACCAAATTCATGAGATTATTGTTTTCCTAAAGAGAATGCAGGAGTCATATGAAAGAAAACTTGAGGTTTCCCAAATTGTATCAGCTTCCTGGCATGAGAGCACTCGACTTCATATAGCTAGGCACTAGAAGTCAGTTGACATCGTTCTTAAGAAAACTAACTTTGTTAGAATATCTGAATTTGCCAGAACAATACTACATTTAAGTCTTAGGTTCTTCAATCCATCTGACCAATACACTTTTTAAAGACCAATGGGCAACATAATAGTAGTGGAAGTAAAACGTAATAACAGTTATTTCTTGTTTGGGGTTTGCATCGCCAAACTGCTCAGGGTTTCAATGGAATTGTTCCCATACACCCCTATTAAATTCTAAGGGCGAATGGGCCTTTGCCTGCAGACAGTGCGAATTTGACAACAAATACAGGGTTGACAGACTGGTGGACTACAAAAACACAAGAAACCACTGGATGAAAACTAGCTGCTGTCACCACCACCATGTGGCAGAACAGACAATGGCATGAGGTTCTCCCTCCACGGAGAAGACAACACACAAATCCTCTTCGGTGAATGAATGTGTTTCTAGGGTACCAGGAATCAGAAAGGAAGATGCTGCAGGCATCGAAACTCAGGTCTTTTTCTAAATCACACTTAATTGAGAAAAGAAAAGAAACCCACAGAAAAGTAAGGTGAACCCACGATGAACACGCAGATTTTATTTCTCTTAGTTGGGCAAACCCAGCTTTTTAGAAGCAAGTTCGAGCCAGTGATGCTATCGACTTTGAAATGTGGTTTGAAAAAGCGGATATTACACTTTAGCACATGTCTAATAACTACCCTTACCATGGAAACATTTAAGGCAAACAATTCAATTTATTTTCCTAATCATACTACCGAGATCAGACATATTTAGAGTTCTCGTAAACAAGTGCCCGGCAGCGTGATGGGATCTCTGGCTTGTGCACGTCTCATTGCTGAGGTGCCTGGGTGGATCCGATGGAACAATTGTAATCAGAATTGGTCTAGTCATCAGATAATTTCTGATAGAAAATTCCGAGAAGTGAGTTACACGCTGTGCTCGGTTACTCACTGTTTTTCTCATAACACCTGCATTGTGGAAAACTGAAGCCCGTCTTGGAGGTCTTAAGGTCAACTTCATCTGATTGTAAACATCTTCAAGGCATAGTGTTAGTCCTGTCTTCTTCTTTTGCCCGTGTACAGTGCCAATTTCACTCCAACATGGCTTCCCATGTTATAATATTATGTCTACTCTTCTCATACCCTCACTCCGCCTTGAAACACATACAAGCAGGCTGGGCAGGTATGAGTCCCACGCTGCTCCCTAGACACATTAATCAATTTATTTCATGAAAAAGAGAGAGAGAGAGAGAAGAAGACTATCTCCTCGAGTTAAAAATCAGAATCAGACTGGATTGCAGCTGCGGCAATGATTAGGTAGACCAGAAAGCGAATCTCAAAATTCCATGTGTTTCCAACGAGTAAACACGTTGACTACAAACAATAATTTAGACACACACACACACACACACACACACACAAAAGCTGAGGACTTTATTATCTATAGGCTTAGGCATCACTAAAAATCAATAACTTTGAAGTTCAGTAGTACATTGGAGTGGGGGGATATCCTTTGCTCAGTTGGAGTGAAAAAAGCCACAAAGCTCAAGTCCAAAGTATTCCCATTAATCCAATGACACAATAGTTAGGGGTGTGTGTGTGTGTGTGTGTGTGTGTGTGTCTAAA